>JAMKCH010006069.1:0-33216 GCA_023653785.1 Ophioderma brevispina
AGATTTTTGCCCAAAAATCCGTCATTTTTCTTCTGGCCGGGGTGCGCAAATTCCCCTACCCCCCTCCTGGCGCCGCAACTGATGAGCTTAAAGTTTTGTACACGAAATCAATAGGATGTTTTTTTTTGGACAAAACACAAAAATTTGATGGTTGTCATCTGTTATTTGGTCACAAATTCTCCAGTAGGTACTTCATAAGGTTAGGCAATTAGCTTTTAAGAAGTGCCAATCAAAGTCGTCCTCATTGGCAGGCAATACACAATAGCCAAACATGACACTTATTACTATGAACAGGCCCGTACGCAAGGGAGGGGGGAGGTCGCACCCCCCCAAATTCCACAAAAGGGTCAAAAGGTCCACTTTTCGCTAATTGTTTTGATAAAAAGGTCCTAAATTTAGAGAAATCTTGACAATAAAGTCCCCTTTTTGGTGTTGAAATATTCAAAAGTCCAAAAAGGACCATTTTACGAACTATGAGCTAATAAAATCTCAATTCCCATGGCACATTTCAATAACTTCCAATCACCAGTATATTGAGCAAATACACCCGTTTTTAGTATGATTTATGATACCCAGAACATGCATGGTCAGCTGTTGTTAACATGTGCACATCCAAGGCTAGTGAACTCAGCCCTTGGTAGATTAGCATGTCCTGCCTCATAGTGCATACCAGCTTATAAGTTAGTTTGAAGGACGGTATATTGTTGTAAGTTCCAGCCTTTATAACCAGTTACATAATATGTCAATAGTTGTTAATTGTACTGGGGTATTTTCTTACACGTGGCACTATTGTTAACATAATAGCAGGCAACTCTTTTGTCCTCTTTCAATTTATGTCAATATGGGAAAGCCAGCTGCAGATGGCATTTCTTTTCAATAGTAGATAACTCTTAAACTGGCAACCATACATTACATTTTTATGCGTTCCCGACATACAGTGCAAAATACCATCGTGCTGCAAATGTCACGTGTTTTGTGCCATATGACTAAGTCTAGACACAATGAGTGAAGCAGCCCCCTACCTTAAATCGTACTGGAGTAACTTTTTAAAATTAAATTTCAGCAATGGAAATGTATTGATGTTCTCCTATTTTGAGCCAAATTTTATATTTTATTTTATTATGGGAAAAGTCCTTTGGGAAAGTGGGTTTGAATTTTTCGGCGGGAGAATTTGGTGCGCGTTGTAAAAATCGGTTTTTGGCCCGCCATTTTGAATCGATACAACCGATTTTCATTCTTTCCTGTTATGTGGTTGTGTTGATGTACCCCATCAATGACCAGAGTTTTGGTAAAAAATTCCAACGGTAAAGTGGTTGGGGGGGGGTGCACTTGCACTTTACTACCTGATATTCATTTACTGTTGTTATTACTTCACCTGCAGATCATGTTCGGGGCCCACGGCAGCTGTAGGTAACCGATGCAGATATAATGGTAGGTAAAGGTTTTCAGAGTCCGATCAAAATGGTCGATTTTTGTGTTATAAGACATAAATATATGTAACCCTAAGCAGTACAAGCCGATTTGATTGGTTATTCGTAGGGTTATATGATACAATTAGTTTTATAATGTAATATAAATTATTATTGTGCATCTGAACCTTCCGTGTGGTGCAATACTGCAGTGCGAGTAGCGCGTACCGCCCAATACTGCACAATACACAAAAATATTGGGCAACTCGTCAAGCAAGTAATCTCTTTTAGTTTTTTGTCAAACTATTTTTGTCAAGTCAGCTTCTTCTTGAATAATAATAATAATAATAATAATGGATGACTTTTTCGGTTGATAACAACAAATATCGCCCTCGCCAAGTAAATATCAGGCTCGTCTTTGACTCGCCCGATATTTGATGTAGGCTCGAGTGATATTTTCTGTTATCAACCTCAGGCATCCAATATTATTTAGATATGGCAATCAGAGATATCATAAAATGGTGCGCCCGCAGGACGAGTGTCCATCTCTCTGTCTCCGGCGTTTGGGCCGGACTCCATTATATAATGTTGCTGTGGGGAGTTCGCCACTCCTTCCGCACAGAGAGTCTGATTTACATTCCCAGCATATGCAGGTGTGGCAGGAGATATAGTCCTCCGGACTCACAGTCCGCCTACAACGGTTAAAGGATAGGGCACTCGATTCATTTGGGTCTTCACCCAACATTAGTTTCACGCTTTATTCTCTTGTCGTCTATGGAGTCCGGACTATGGTTCCTGCCGGACCATATCTTCTTTTACACCGGTACCCATTTATAATCCTGGGTGGAGAGAGGCAAGCCTTGATATCGTAAAAGGTGGATATACTCCAGGGGTTGAAATATTGGGACGGGGAAGGGAAATGATCGGAGGAATCCAAACAATGTATAATAGGAAGCAAAGTCTCCAGCTTATTGAGTTACATTGGTTGCCATCAAAAGGGCATTTCGTGAGCTACAGTCTCGTCCCCCGACTTACCTAAAAAGTTGAGATTTTTATATCATCTGAACCGTTGGACTGAGTAAAGTACGTGTGCCTAATCTTAATGCAAATCCAATCTACTCTGGAATAAATTTGTAATTTTGAAATTACACCACAGTGGCCTACGGGGCACCGTGCAATAAACATTTGCTAATAACATCAAAACTTAATTTTTGAAAATAATATTTTCTCGGGGATATATAGTGAACCATAAAGAAAACATGAGGTGCTAAGATCACAAAATGCACCTTTAATCAACCTACTTCTAATTTGTCTTCAATGTAGGTGCTGAAAATTGCTGTGTTGGTCAATCATTTTGTGATCATATTTCTGGATTATGTGAATGCCCAATAGGCCAAGCGGGACCCGCATGTGAACAAAGATGCCCGCTAAATGCGGATGGTAATGCTTGTGAAACTAAATGTGCCAACAATGACTGCATTATTCAACACTCTGTAGCCAGATGTCGACAGCAGACAGGAGTATGCATATGTAATCCACAGAATGAAGGACATAACTGTGAGAATTGCATCATCGGATTTAAAGGAGCGTACTGTGATATTGCATGTCCAGTAGCATCAGATGGTGTTTCGTGTGAGACTGACTGCACTCGTAATCAGTGTAGCCATTCTGGGTCATGTTTTCAATCAACAGATGGATGCCTGTGTAGGACTGGATCAAAAGGACCAAACTGTGAACTTGCGTGTCCTGTTAGTGAGACACAAAGCTGTGTATTATCCTGTATAGATAATTTGTGTCAAACTTATAGTTTATGCAACGAAACTGCAACAGGTTGTCAGTGTTTGCCAGGCCGTTATGGTGAGACATGTGGAAGAACTTGTTTTCTTGGGTGGACTGGTCTAGATTGTACTATTGCATGTCCACTTGCAAGTGACTTAGAGACTTGTGAGATGGACTGCACAAATAATCAATGCTATAACTTTAATACCTGCCAACAGACTGCTGCGGGTTGTCATTGTCTGCCAGGTTACCGTGGGAAATCCTGCCTGCTTTGTGATCCAAGTGCAGTTGATGGTGAATGCAAACAATACTGTGAGAGTAATGGAATTCCATGCCAATCTCAGGGGTTATGTGATATACTAAGCAGACAATGTGACTGTCCAGATGGGTTAACAGGTGATACATGCCAGTTCTGTCATGACAGTCACTCACTTGGATGCCAGCAGTTTTGTGAATCCGGCTGCTATGGACCTAACCGTGTATGTAACACAAGAACAGGAACATGTGATTGTTCAACAGGTTTCATTGGATCAGACTGTCAGACATGTGACCCTGCTATTCATCCAGGACGTTGCACTGATTTCTGTCCCTTTAGCTGTGATAATAACATTCTTCATGTTCTTTGTAATGTAGCTACAGGAGAGTGCATATGTAAACAAGGATATTCTGGTTCCTCTTGTGAGTATTGCCATCCAACACAGGATTCTGGACAATGTCGAGAGCATTGTGAATATTATGGGTATGCCTGTGAACCAAGTTCTTCATGTTTAACTGCTACTGGACAATGTATTTGTCCTGAAGGGCAACAAGGTTCTACATGTAACTATTGTAATTCCAATGTTCATTCTCTTGAGTGTAAGAACTTTTGCCCATCAGGGTGCTATGGTATATACCAAATGTGCAACACAAGGACTTCACAGTGTGAGTGTCTAGCAGGCTTCTTTGGATCAGACTGTGAAATGTGTGACCCTATAACTCACCCATCTCAGTGCCTTAATTTTTGTTCACGTGTATGTTCAGATGGTACATACTGTGACATCAACACAAAGGAATGTACCTGCAGGGATGGGTATTTGGGAGACCAGTGCTTGTATTGCCGACCAAGTCTTAATCCACTCAGATGTACACAACACTGCATTTATTCTTGTGAAAAAGGTGACTGCTATCTTCCTACTGGTGAATGCAGGTGTTACCCAGCTTTTACTGGACGTGATTGTAGTCTGTGTGATCCACAAGAAGAAAGTAATCATTGTCACAGTTACTGTGATGTGGAATGCCAAAATGGTGGTCTTTGTGATGTGTATGATGGAACATGTTACTGTACAAACACATTCTATAGTGGAAAAGACTGCAGTTTGTGCAATAAAGCTCTAGAAAATGGCCTGTGCCTCCGACATTGTGGCCTAGATTGTTTGAATGGTGGTCTATGCAATACGTCCTCCCTAACATGTAAATGCCTTCCCGGTTACGAGTTGGGAGATTGCAGTTGGTGCAACCCACGAGTAGAATTAAACAGATGTATTCAGCACTGTGGAGTCGAATGCTTGAACAATGGACATTGTGATACTCTCACAGGCAACTGCATCTGTCTGGCGAACTACACAGGATCTGATTGTGGTTTGTGCATCCCACACTTACACAAGGAAAAATGTATGAATTTTTGTGGCATAGAATGCAAAAACAACGGTACTTGTGACACAAGATCTGGATCCTGCAAATGTCCTCTAGGATTAAATAGCTCAGATTGTTCAGAAGCGTGTGAAGAATGCGGAGCACCCATATGTGATTTTACAACAGGACGATGCTTAGGAACTACCAGTCCCAATGGGCTTGGTATGGATTAGATTATTTGACATTTAATTAAGAAAAAAAACAGATTTGTTTATTTACGTTAATATGCGTATGCGCCTAAACTGATAAGCGTATATTTTTATATATAAAATAAAATATAATTATTTCTGGTATCAATAAATCTAAAAAAGATCTTTAAACAAAGGTCTCGGTTTTCGAATATTATTTGTAATTGAATATAACCTTATTTTACTTGGTATACAATCATGTGGACTTTACCTCTTTAAAGATATTATAAGGTCTACCCACGTGATAATTAAACTTACAAAATGTAATGAGCGCATGCTAATCTTTGACTTATTTATGCCACGATGCCAATTGCTTATATTGACAATCTCGTTTCTAGCCTCCTATTCTACAGGTGGAGAAGATACGACTCAAACCATCAAAACGAATGGAATCCAACGCAAAAGAGATATCCTATCACTCATTGGAGGCGTAATTGGATGTCTGTTTCTACTTGTAGTCCTTCTCACTGTATGGCTACTCAATACACGTCATAAAAAGCTTAAGTATGAAATTTTGTGCATATTATCAACTAAGTAGGAGGTCAGATAAATGCCTTATAAGTACTGGTGCGTACCAATATCTACTCTATCAAAACGCGAAGAAAAAAACGTGAAAGTTACAATTCACATTTTTAAAAAAATCTCTGGGCTTCTTAAGAGCAATTTCGAAGCAATGCGTGTTCCGTACCTTCAAAATATCGTCAGAAAGCATTACGAGGCGTGCGCCGACCGCCCTATTGTTAATAGCGGGCTTAATACTTACGCTGATGTGGATTCAATACAATTGCATCTCTATTATGGAATGTCAGACCTAATAAATATCACAGATATCAAAATAAGAATGGTATACCGCCTGTCACTATCACACGAAACTGACTACAAAGTGCATTGCCCAACACTCGTCCTCTCTTCAAGAAGGATTCTCCTATATCAGGCGAGTTGTTTCCTTGCTTAAGGAATTTTTCCTTTTTTTTATGGGGAATAACATGATCTCGTTAGTTCTATACTTTGATTACCACCAAATAGGCGGGCCTCATAACAGTGCGAACTGATATGGACTAATGTAGGCGCAAGACAACGCAAGAGCACAGTGTGAATATTATTCGCGGCGCGCACAATTCTGTGCAAACGCTCGAGTACATTTGGTTTACTTTTACTCGCGGAACGATAACAACCGAATAATTCCCGCCTATTTGGTAGTAATCGAAGTATAGTCAGGGCCTCCTTTATTTCATGTTCCTTAACATTCCTATAGCATGTTTTTATGTATTTTTATATATTATTTGATGACTTTTGTCTCAGTTTTTCCCCGACGGTTTTTAAATTTTGTGCCAACATGGCGGCCGTCGGGCTTTTGTTTACATACGTTCTCGTATCCCCATAGTTACTGTAGCTATGTTTTTTTTTTTATTATACAGGTCGCCTTTGTTAAGAGTGTTAGTTCCGTGCGTCACTGTATTTTTCTCCTTTAGAAATTTATTTAGGGATAATATTTAATTTTCTCTAAATTTTGTGATCTGACGCCAGTGTTTCAGCTTTGTACATTGGTCTCATCTTCGGCCTTTTCTTTTTTCATCGGGAGGTTTTTCCTTGTACCAAGTTTCCTAGTGCTTTTACCCGATCTTTATTTTTCATGGCCTGTAATATTGGTCATACCCCCCTCTTAGCAGGGGATAGTCATTTTGCTTGTCTCTTGCACCGTAAGTGCTCGAGATCTTCCCCTTGTTCTATTGATTTTAATCAACCCTCTGCCTATTGGGATGAGGTTGAAGAGTACCTTGCCGCTGCTCGCAGTGTTTCTCCTGTTGCGGTTTCAACCAGAACTAGACTAGCTTCTAAGAAAGATAAGAAAGATAAGAAATCAAGTAAGAATACTGGTAAGTCAGGTAAAGGTCAGAGTAAGAGCAAGATCCCCCTCTTGGTGACCGTTCTAATCTTCCTCATTCTCAAGGTCGGAGGTCAGCGTCTAAGACGGACCGTCCTTCCTTGGGTAAAAGTTCTGCCATGAGCAGTTCTCATTCGGCCGTCGCTCTCGGGATTCCCAAAAATCCCGACGCGTCGGCGAATATTTCCGATCCCTCTGTTTCACAAGGATCATCAGTTGTTCAAATCGGCTCGACTCCTTTGGTGAGTAACGAAGATTTGAACCTACTAAAAGCTACTAAAGAGGAGTGATACTACTCTCTCCGTGATTTCTGATCAAAGTTCTCAGAGTAAAGCTGACTTCCCGCCGAAGTTTTCCGATCCCGTTCCGGAAGGAACTGCAGTACCTTCGGAAAACGTTTCGACCATTCCGATTAGTTCCGTTTCTGTTTCGGGGAAAGATACTGCTGTCTCGACAGATTCTGTATCTCTTTCCGATTCTATCAATCGTTTTACGTCCTCTTCCGAGCCAGTTTTTGCGGAAGTTCGACGGTAACATCCGAGGATGCTATTTCTGTAAATTCTGCATCTTTGCCTGTTGATAGTTCTATCCAAAGGGAAGCTATTCCTGTTTTTGAATTAGATGCTAACTTACCTCCTGCTCCGACTTTTGTTTCGGGTTCCAGCAGTGGTAACCACAGCAGCCGACAACATCCGCTGAGCTATTGTTATGAGTGTCATTGTTCAAATAAGAGTCTCTTCAACAGACTTTAGTAGGCGTCTGTGGGAATTTGATATTCGGGTTTAATTATAAGGTTTTAAAAACAAAAATATGTGACCGGTTAGAAGTTTTTCTGTTGAACGGTTTCGGGTGGTATAAAAGGGACCATTTTAGACAAAAAAATTTCTACACGGTCATCGATTTTTCTTGGGAAATGCGAAGTAAATGTCCGTGTTTTGAAATGGCAGCAGTGCGTGACATGATGTTGGTGTAATCCATGCACAGCGGGAGTTTGCTGGCTGCTGTGAGTGGTAACGAAGTGTTTTCAACTCCTTTATCCTCGTCTCCTCGAGTTGTCACTAATCAACCACGGGTTCGTACACCCATTCAATACCCGGTGACTCAAGCTTTTAACACCTCAGCTGGACAACAATGGTCTGTCAATCAGCCTGCTGGTACTCAAGTTCAGTGGTGCATGCCGTCGATGAATTTTTTTTTATGTTTATTCCATGGGCGGCTATGCAGCAAGGTTTTAATCCTTGAAACTTTGGAGGTCAACCTTGTAATCCTGTTCAAGACCCTGGAAATGTGAATGTGGGACTTCGGCCAGTCAATCACTCAACCTTCTCCAGTTCAACAACCTTCTTCTTTTCGGCAACCTTCGACAATATTACCGAGACCTAGACTTGGTGTTAGTCAATTGGTGCCTCCTACACCTAGATCTAGTGCTCCTGTGGTTATTCAGGATGTGTCTAGAGCTGTTCCTAGTTTTAGGACGTTGCCTCAGCCTTCTCTTCACATACCTTGTAAAGATGTTTCTTCGTCTGACGCAATTTCGGATACGGAAGATAGTACTCCAATTTCCGAAGCTGTTATTTTGGATCGTGAGTCTAGTCGTTCCTTGGATCAAGATGATTGGGATGAATCAGACTCTGCAGGTTCTGCTCGACTATCCGATAAGTTTTATCGTGAAAGAGTGGATCCAATCTTGCATTCTGTAGCTGAGATTTCAGGCTTAGAATATACAGAAGAAACTACAGATACAGAGGCTTGCTTTTGCGGATGCCCCGTGACGTCATATTTGAAAGAAACAATGTCAGAGCTCTGAAGAAATGGCGTTCTTCTCCAATATCTGTGGTCGTATTTTCAGAATTCCTAGAGAAGATTATGACGACCTTTTCACTGTTCCTACCATGGACACGGAAGTTGCGGAACTCCTCAAAGGTTCTCCGACTAAACCTGTTAGTTATGTTCACCATTGGGAGGCCGAGTTCAAATCATTGGACAACCATCTTAAGATGCTTCAGCGTATCTCTGCTTTTCAACTTACTATACTGAACTCGTTATCCATCGCTCTCACTCCTCTAACAGATAATATGACAGCGGAGGAACGTACTGCTGCTGAAGCTCCAGATAGTATTTTTGCCACTGTTCAGCTTGCTGCAGATATTGCTGCTCAGCAGTTGATATCTACAATGCTTCTTTCTCAGCGCACTATCTCTCTTCGTCGTGAGAATGCGTGTGCGGGTCTGAAGGGTAAATTCGTTGATGATTTAATTTCTGGCCTGACGGAACTTGATTTTTCTAGCAGCCAAATTTTCAGTGGTGCTTTCTCCAAAACTGCGAAGCAAGTAGCAAAGAAAATGAAGAGTGAACAATCTCTTGGGAACGCCTTGAAACCCTTGTCATCCTCCTTCAGAGGGAGGGGAGGGGGTGCTACTACCCAACGCACGGGTACTCCATCCCATCTTTCTTCGTCTAGTCAGTTATGGTCGGCCGTGGTATTAGTTCGTGCCAAGTGGACTACGAGGTCAAAACGGAAAGCCGCAATTTGATACTCGAGGTGCTACTGGCGGTCCGCCTCCTTCTAAACGCGCTGGCTTGGCGGTTCGCGGTAGAGGAGGGGCCGGGCCTCGCCAATCGCGTTTTTGAAGACCCCCGACCGCCAGCAGCAGTTCACGCAAGCCGCAGTGTACTGCCACACTTCATGCCGCCAAAAAATCAGAAATAACGGAAGTGGGCGGTCGTTAACTTTCATTATGCAAAAAAATGGCTAAGTATAAACCCAGACAAGTGGGTGTTGGGCACTGTGACAAAGGGATACATGTTGGAATTTACACAGCGCCCACTTCGCATCTCACCCGTACGAGAGACTCCGCTTTCCGCCAATGTTCTTCTCAAATCAACGTTACTAGAAGAAATCGAGGTTTTACGGGCAAAAAAAACCATCAAATTTATCCGCCCTTCGTCCCCGGGTTTTGGTCAACTTTTTTCCTCGCCCGGAAAAAACCGGGGACTGGCGACGATTCTTACTTAAAACCTCTAAACAAAATTCATTAAAACCCAAAAAGTTCAGGATGGAATCGATATTATTCAAAACCGTTTTCAAATCACCACTCAGGGTACTTAGGCGAACGTCTTTTTAACAGGCGCGGATCCAGGGTGGGGCGGAAGGGGCGCGCGCCTCCCGGTCATTCTGCAATTGCTTGCAAAAGATCAGCCCATTTTGATGCTATGTGGACCAAGTTTACAAGCCTTCATTCAGCCCCTCCGGTAATTTGACATTTTTCAAATCCTGGACCGCCATTGCTTTAGATCTAAAAGTACAGGGACACGGTTACGCCTTCCGTTGCCTTCCCATTCATCCTGTCGACAGGCAACCCCGAGTCTTTACTCGGGTTGTCAAGGCAGTCGGGGCATTTCTGCGCATGCGTGGAATCCATATTTATTTTTACCTGGACGACTGGTTAATTTTAGCACCGTCTCAGGAACTGGTATACAGCGTGTCCCAAAATAAATGCAATCATCTGAGTTGGTGCTATAATTTCAAAATTACTTCTTACATCTTTATTTTGGTTCAATTAACTCAGTATAACCTTGTCATCTAAATATTAAACTTTTAAAGACAACCTATCTTTGACAAATAAGGGAAATGATCTCTGTTCACTGTGACATCTATCAAATGTTCTCTGTTCACAATGACATCTGTCATAGCGTTTGATGTATTACTCAAGTTTGATTTTCAGTAGTTACTTTTGTTTGTTTGTTGTTGTTGTTTTCAATCAAAATGGTTCATACCAGAACTAGGAAGTCGTCAACACCCATCAATAATATTTTCATTGATTGTATTTAATCCCTCCAGTGTCATTTACAATATTCACACGGATTTGTCAGACATACCAATGATAAAACAGTTAAGTTTGGCCAAGTTGCTAGGTTACTATCCTAAATATGAGTGTAGGAAAACACCTAGGCCCTACAGACGATAATAGACCATGGATAAAACAACACCGACAATTATTTTAGTAATTTATTTAAAAAAAAAATAATAGACAGGATTAGTACCGGGAGATTGTTTTTAGTTGAAAGACATTAAAGTGACAGGAGGAGATTTTTTAGGATAAGAATTTCTTTCAAACTTCACTGGATCGGTTGTAGACCACCTACCGAGAACGTTTGGAAGGTTTATTGGACAAACAGGTGCAAAGGAAAACCGCAAACCTTGTTTTGAACTTGCCTGCTATCGTAATCGTTCCCCATAGAAAACCATGCTTTGACTTTCCGTCGTGCACGACAGAAACTACTAAATCATCATCTTATTACATAAAGACGGCGTATTCGGCTTATTCCCTTCAGGCAGTCAGGTGTTATCTAACACATTGGTAAAGCAGTCCAAATATGTAAAACCCTAGGTTCGAGAAAATTGGGGGCGCTTCTTTCTGGAAATCTCCTCATGTCTCTTTAATCCCCACTTTTCAAGGTGAACCTGCTTCAATGATCTTAGGCAAACTTTGGAATGGGATGTTTTGAGGTAGGGGTGCATAATAGCCCTTTGTTTTAAAAACCAGTGAATCGCATCACTATCAGAAAAAAATCGGACAGGATACGAAAATATATTGCCATTTATAATCTGTTAATAATTTTGAAATTAATAGCCCCAACTGCAAGGATGCAATTTATTTTGGGTACACTCTGTAAGAAACACGCAATTTTCTGACATAGTTTTTCGTATCTAGGATTCATTGTCAACAAGGACAAATCCCAGTTTGTTCCGTCGCAACTTTCCGACTTTCAGAGCTTCAACTTAAAATTGGGTTTGCAACCCCTTGGGAGGACAGAATAAACAATCTAATAGTCTTGTGTATCACTTGCAAGGCAAGCAATTCGTCACCGGCAGTAGCGTGGTTGAAAGTCCTAGGCCGCAATTGAAAGCTTAGTCGCTCTAGTCGGGTCAGACTGTCATATGCGACCGATACAGTTACACCTTCTACATTTTTTCCAAGCATCTCTCCATCCATTGAATGTTCTAGTACCGTCTGGCAGACCTCATCAGGAAAGAACTGGATTGGTGGCTATCGTATCACAAACCTTTTGGTAGGTATGCAGTTCCCTGTACTTCCTCATCAACTGGTCCTTACAACAGATGCATCGGAAGTAGGTTGGGGGCCACATTTCAGACCAACTAGTGAGCGTGTGTGTCTCCACTCGAAGTCCCAGTAAACATCAATCTTTAGAACTTCCCCAGTGCAATTCATCTTTCTCTCCTAGCCTTTTGAACATAGTAAAAGCAAAGAGAATTCTTATAAAAACCCACAACTCCACAGTAGTCGCATGCATAAACAGGCAAGGGGTAAGAAATCCCGACTCTTTGCCTTCACACAAGAAAGCTGATTCTGTTGGTGCATATATCACAAGATTTCTCTGTCAGCAGTCCATATTCCAGGAATTACGAACTCTCTTGCGGACAATCTATCGAGAGGAGTTCACTGAGTCCGACAGAGTAGACATTATCACCTCAGATTGTTCAAACAATATTCAGTCGAACGTGGTTCCCGTCAATCGACCTCTTTGCATCCATCTCAACAATCAACTTCCAGTGTACTGCTTTCGGTATCAGGCCGTTGTGCTCTGGCCATGGATGCTTTATCAATTCCTTGGACCGGAATGTCGGCGTACGCATTCCCACTAATATCATTGATCCACAAAGTCATACAGAAAGTGGGGGGGGTAGACAAGTGCCCGCCTTCTTCTAATAGCCCCATTCTGGCCTCGTCAGTTTTGGTTCCAGGATCTACTTCATCTGTTAGTAGACCATCCCATGTTTCTACCTCTAGTTACGGACTTCTTACGAATTGCAGGGTGCAAAGTTCATTTCAAGATGTTTCAACATCTTCATTTGATGTTTGGCCTATACAGGCGACGTTTTGACAGGAAGGTTTTTCTCGAGAAACTGCCGATTTGGTTGCCAAAGGGCGCAGATCCTCGACTCCCAAAGTGTACTTTGCTCGTTCTCCGACCTTACTCAACACGGATGCGAAGGTCGTCAGATTACTCCAGATCAAGCACCTGTTACAGAAGTAGCAGAATTTCTTAGAACTAGACATGTTTTAGGACTTAAAACCTTCAACTGTTAGAGGAGGATACCTTCGCATCCCAGCTATCCATAAGGGGGTTGTGACGGTTCATCTATCATGAATAATTCTACCCTACGTCTTCTTATAGAAGGTATGATAAGGAATCTCTCCTTCTCGTAAAATTTGGCGTCTGGGATCTTCCCACAGTTCTTGAAATTAAAGGTGAACGAGAGATTTTTGATGCACCCAAATATTGTGTATCGTAGTAATTTATCTAGACTTGGCAATCAATAGATTTTTACCGTGTATTTGGCTACAGAAATGCTTAAAAGAGAGGAAAACGGTGATCTGATTTGCGATATTTCAATATAAAACATTAGAAATAGTATTGCTTCCATACCAAAGAAACATTTCTCAGCTTAATCTTGCAGATGGGTAATTTTTGATGGAAGCTTTACATCAGGGCAAAAATCAGTAACTTTCGATTTTTAGGGAAACCTGATATGCGAAACTCTCGTTGCACCTTAATTAAATAGGAAGACCTTTGAAACTATTCAATCGGCTTCCTCCCCCCCCCCCTCCCCCCCCATTCTTTCTTGTTAAAAAAACGTGCGAGACGCTACCTTAAAGACATGTTTCCTAATCGCTGTAGCCAGGCAGGAGATGCTCTGAACTTCATGCACTTTCATTTTAGTAAATGGCGTACGTTATATTTAGGCCGGGTTTTCTTGCTAAAACTGAAGAATTGATTTTTCAGCCCTCTCCCTTATTGCTCCCCGTCTTTCTAGGTCCGGTCATAAGCTGCCCGTAAGAGCTCTTCTGGTAAATACAAAACTTCCATTGCTAGAGGAACTTATAGATAATTTGTTTATCACTAGTCAAAAGCCTTATCGTCCAGCGGCTAAGGCTATTTGCAGGACTGGTTAGGTGACCACCATTGTCAAAGCTGGGCAATTCTTGGCGAAGGCCCTCCTAATGACCATTCCACAAGAGCCGTCTCTTCGTATGGGCTTTTTCGCATGGTTTATCAATTAAGGGGGCTAGGAAACGATAGATCTGTCCGAAATTTTTCATTGAAACTCAGTATGAACAAACTTCCATCGATGGTAACCAAACAATCCAAAAAAAAAATTTGGGGTCACCGACCTCGTTTTTCATATAATATTGATTCAAAATACTATGTGTTGCCATTTTTTGATCAAAAATTAGAACACAAACCTATGGAAATTTGATTTGAACGACAGACATTTTTAATTATAAAACAAATTCTGACTCGAAATTTTTTGATTGGAATTTTAATAAAAAGTGGCGCACTATAGAGCGTTTGATGTAAAAAGAAAAAAAAGATGGGGTCCGACCTACTTTTCTCAATAAGGAACAAAATAGCAGGTTTTTAGTGTTCAAAATTTTGAGAAAACTGTTATGCGACATTCAGAGGCGTCACACGCAACAAGGTTAGCGATATCAACGCTTCTAATACTCTCGGCGTATCGATCACGCATTTCAAAGACCCAATTTCCTATTTCTCCTAATAGTTTGCATTTATAATGGAAGTACATTTATGAAAATCTGGGGGAAAATGGGGCCACATGAAAAAAATACACGTAAAACAAGGAAGTATTGCTGCCCACACCGTTAAAAAATACGGAGTTTATGGATCTTTCGGAGTATTTTACTGGCAATTCTGTAAAACAATATAAATCGGTGTCATTTACTGTCAATTGCACGGCGCGTATTTTTAGAGAGCAAGAATGCAACCCTCTCAATTCCAAAGTAGTATATTAGGAAGAACAACTTGTAAAAAATGCATGCAAATTAAAATGTTAGTAGATTTAATGTATGTCTTTTCAATGTTTTTCCCGTCTTATTAGTCTCTGAAAGTTACCTTAGTCTTTGGAATTAGTGACGAGGAAGGGAGGACAGATGGAGGTATCGCGCTGATGAGGAAGGGGTAACCTTTTTCGGTAGGGATTTGCGGCCCCGGAATTCGAACTGGGGACAGGGACATGATTTCATCATTTTCAGGGCCTTTGGAATCAGTGACATTTGAAAAATTGAAGGCGCAGGAACTAAGTTTGGCTAATTTAGCTTCTTAGTTAAAATTTGCAAAAGGGGACATCAAGAACGGATCGGTAGAAATCGCCTCTTCTTACCACATGTACAGACTCATTCTCCATCCCCACTAGTGACTTCCCGCCGTGTTTTTAAGAGCGTTTTTTTTACATATGGCTTGCACTTTCAAACTTAAAGGGCATGTCATGATCCTAACACCTTCATTTTGTTATAGTTCACCATCCTCGAGAAAAAGGTTATTTTCCACACATACTAAGGCGATCCGGACCGGTGCCCGCAGAATAAATAACGTTCTTAATACTGGACGAGTGCCCCTCATAGGCCACTGTTGTCATCTATCCGTAAACGGAAATTAGAAAATTCTTCAGGTCAATTTCGCACGTAAAATTCGGCACAGATACTTAGACCATAAGATCAGATAATAATAAGAATCTCGGCTTTTTTAAAAAGTTACTTAGAAACTTCTATTCTTTGGTCAATTTGAGGGGGTGATTGTGACACACGAGTAGGCCTACATATACTAGCCCCTTAATTAAAATAGCAGTGCTATAGAAACAATAAAAAAAATATTGAATCGATTTCTACAATTGAAGTCGTTTTTTGTTTCAACATAAAAACAAGTTACATTGTCAAACTTATATGTCCAAAATAAGCCTCATTGCGGAAATATAAAAAACCTATCACCAATATTCTCCAGAGTCTTTGGTGTAATTTTCCCCGTTTTTTTCCTGAGAGGGGTGGAGTTCCGTTCAGGGCTCTCTCGTGTTTCCATAGTTTAGTTGAGATAGTGGATGAAAGTTGTATCATTTTTACCTTATCACTAGATAATGAAACCTTATCTCCAAATAACACTCCGTTAAATGGAGATAACGTCTTCGTTAACTGGTGATTACAAAGCTGAACCCCAAATAAAGCGCCTTAATTTAGGGTAACAGCTGAACCCCAAATAACGCACCTTATCTTAGGTAACAAAGCTTATCTCGAGATAGCAGAGCGGAACCCCAACATAACGATCCTTATCTGGGGTTAACAAAGTTATCTTCGGGATAAGGTCCTCTTATATCGAGATAAGTCACCCTTATCTCCAGATTAGAAAGCTGAACCCCAAAGTACGCACCTTATCTGGATGTAACAATCCTTATCTAGGGTAGCAAAGCTGTGCACACTAAATAACGGTCCTTATCATTGGGTTAACAAAGCTGACCCCAAATAACGGCGCTCATCTAGGGTAAGAAGCTGACCCCAATAACGGCTCATATATTTAGAGTTTAACAAAGCTTATCTAAGAAACAAAAGCTGAACAAAAAATAACGGTTCTTATATTGACGTTAAACACACTCTTTTTCTGGAGTTAGCAAAGATTAACCCAAATAACGGGCCCTATCTGGAGATAAACAAAAGATGAACCCCCAAATAACGACCGTTATGTGGGGTTCATCTGTTAAACCCCAGATAAGGATCGTTATTTGGGCGTTAAGCTTGTTATCTTGAGTAACTGAGCGTTATTTGGAGATAAGGGGCCTTATCCCTCGATTTTTTAAAAAAAAAAACAGGTTCTTATCTAAAGATAAGCTTTGTTAAACCAGTATAAGGACCGTTATTTTGGTTCAGCTTTGTTATAAAAAGATAAGGACCGTTATTTGGGGTGCAGCTTTGTTAACCTTTGACTCAAGGACCGTTATTTGGGGTTAGCTTTGTTAACCCAAAGCTAAGGACCGTTCTATTTAGGGTCAGCTTTTTATCTCGAGATAAGATTGTTAACTAAGATAAGGACCGTATTTGGGTTCAGCTTTGTTAACCCAAGATAAGACGCGTTATTGGGGTTCAGCTCTGTACTCCAGTATAACGAAGCGATATCTCAGTTAACGGTATGTTATTTGGAGATAAGCCTTCCTTATCTAGGGTAGGGATAAGAAGAAAGTGTGAGACAATTGTGCTTCCATATGCGCATTATAGAAGCATGCACGGCGCAGCTGCTGATTTTACGCGCGAGTCCCACGCAGAACGCCACGCAAGCATTTTGTTGGAAATCCCAACTTGGAACAGTGCCAGATTTAGTGCGCGGAGCTACGTGTCCTAGCCTCCTTAAAACAAATTATGGAATACAGTGGAATTGAAAACTGGTACGACCTGTTGTACACCGATGCCCTATTGAGGAGAGTTAACCAGTACTGATCAAGCTAAATTTCGCAGTCCCGTCAGTAGGGCCTCAACCCATATATCACTAAGGTAATCCAGCATATTTTGTTCACATTAATATTTTTGGTATACATTGTTTTTGGTATTCATGTGTTTGGCTTACGGGATATAGAGGCGTACATATGTTCATACACATTTAGTTGCCTTAATTTGTATGAGTTCATATGTATGCGATATGTTTTAAAAAATTACCCTGGGTATATTGTATATCCGGTACGTTACGTAGTTTTCGTTTCTACATTCAATGATTTGTTACGTTTATCTTGGAATATCAGTAGAAGTTTTTTGGTTTAGCTCTGTTCTTATTCCAGAATGCTTTTTCAGAATCGCTTTTTTGAAACACTTTGTGTCTAGCTGCGTTACCTGCGTCAAATTTCTTTTGATTTAAGACAATATTTTTAGTAAGACCATACCTTTTTATTGAATGGTGTGTACCGCTACAGGAGTTTCTCACCTCCTCCAATGCTCGGTGCCAGTCTGATGTGAATGGAATTAGATTGAATCTCAAATCCAGCGTAATATTAAAGCCCGATATTACCAATAATAAGCCTTATCGCTTAGTGGTACTTAGGGCGGGCCAATACTTACCTGATGGTGATCCCGTCCCAGCCCGTCCCCCTGAGCAAACTCCTTCTTTGGTAAGGAGATTTGTTGAAGAGAGGACGAGTTTGGGCAATGCAATTTGGGGTATTCCGGTTTTCGTGTGATAGTGACGGGCGGTATCTGTATAATTTTTTAGGAGGTCGTCGCCCTAATGAGATGCAATTTGTTTGGAATCCACATCAGGTAAGTATTATCCCGCCCTCATTAACAATTAAGCGATTAGGCTTATTATTTTTCATCAAAATTACTTGTTCTCAAATTTGCACATATTATTCGTACACTAACACTTTCCGCTCATTTGGACAGCCAAATGATCTTCGTCACTCAAAATAATAGGCTAGAGAAACATATGAGACATCCGCGTGTATGAATATTATTTCAACTATCATGCACCAACAGATCGCGAATTACCAGGGGCCCTGGAATTCCCTAACGGACGTGTTTGGGTTGTAGAGCTCGTGTTATTTCAGTCGCTTAGCTTTCTCATCTCATTACTGTATTACGCGAGGACATCGAGGGATGGGCCTCATCTCTGTAGTCTATCTTGTTTTCAAAATTTCATTCCATAACAGGATTTTGGTCTATTAGTAACAGCTTATGTCAAAATATTCACTTTGTAAACCTTTTGTATGTATTTTGATATTCAAATAGATGAGGCCGGCCGATAAGCAATATTTTGGGTTCACCCAACTAAACCCCGCATTTTTCTGGTCATATTGAAATTGTTTGTATTCGTGCACAACTTTAATATCGTATTGGACAAAAAGATTTTCTTACAAACTGTCAACGATCAGGTGAAATTTAGACACTATTTGGATTTATGGGATCATTTCCTTTCTAGAAATATGTACTTTTTAATTCTGCAATTAATTTACGAACGTTATAGTGGATGATATAGTAAAATAATATTTAATCTTCATAAGGGGTCTGCTAGCCCACCACTCTACGCACCACTCCGCCTGGCTCTGGTCTACAAAGCGCCCTCACTGATAATGCTGCCCCAGATGGTGCAATAGCTTCACACAAAGCTGGACACAGTCTTCAACGAGACCATGATAGCACAACTGTCGCCTTTGTTACCAATCTGAGTTTATACCAGTGCTTCAGAGCATTTGCACCTCCATTGCTTCGGAGAGAACACATCACACACTCTAAACATTGGTGAATAAGGCGTCTGTGGACAACAGCACCTGCTGCATAACCTGGGGCCATCTACACGGCAGCGCAGATCCAGACCGGATCCAGATCGGATCCAATCTCGTATCCAGTTTGCACCAGTCTACACGGGCAACGGCCAACTTGATACAGATCTGCAACGCGTACATGTGGTACACGCTTGTTGGTCGCCTGCACTTTAATCCGTACTTTTAGGGACGACGTAACGTAAAGTATTCCTCGATCCAAGGTTACGCGTACGTTACGCGAGACATTACGTACACTTTACGTTTCGAAAAAGGTCGCCGTACTTTCGCACTCACTGGCCGTGTAGGAGTTTCTTAAACGGTATCCCGTGATGGACCTCGGGGAAACGGATCCGATCGGGATCTGCGCTGCCGTGTAGATTGCCCAACCTGTCATGAATCACACCAGTCGCAGACTGCGCTCCAACATCGGCTTTTTTTTTGTCGAACGATGCTAAGGACTAATTCAATAATCAATGGCGGGCGTTTACGGTTCATGCCGAGTCCGCGCGGTTTCTTCAATTCATTCAGTGAGTTGTGAATTACTTATCGGAATTAAGGATTCAGAAGCTTGAGCGGATTAATTGAACCGCTGCAACCTGGCAGACCCGGAAAACGCCACGTTGAGTATGGATATTGGTCACTGCTAAACTCTCCCGCTCCCCATTCAACATCTTTACAGACATGGCCATGGAAAACTGCCTGGCTAGTTAATCAAGAACAAGACCAACGCACTCTCACACACCCCACTATCAAACTATGACAGAACTCCCACCTGGGTACATCGTCCATAGTCAGGAATGGGTCCCTTAACAGGATTCTCACAGAGGTCGGTCGTTCGTCCACCGGTGATTATAGACTTCTAAAAACCCCAACCAATCAACAGTGAGCTTGCTCCACCAAATTTCAGCGCCAATTTAGCTTGCTGCCTCATAAGCCAGAAGAATAATAAGATTTATTACGGCGTTCTATAGAGAACACAGCGCCTTAAAAACTATAAAGTTATAGTGCAGAATTTTTATATTGTTTTTTTTAATACGTTCCTACCCAATGAAGACTCATGTGTGAGCACTCCGGGGGCCCTGAATGACCATGTATAGTAGGAGCTTGTGCCTTCCACAAGTGCCAGGTTTCCTCTAAAAAAAAAACATGGGAAAATGTGACCTTGTTGCACACAAATTTGACTTTTGACGGCATGCCGCCATAGAAACGTGAATGCTGAAAATTGCACGATGCACAGCACAAATAATTGTCTAGGGGGAAAATGCAACGTAAACCGACTTTGTGAAGTCTCCCAACAGAAGCCTGTTTGGGATACAGGATTTTGCAGAAATAAAAATTACATTGTTATTTTCTATAATAAAAAACATATTATTTTATACTTCTGTGAAAAAATGTTAATTTTTACAGGTACTGAAGCTTCCACGATCAAGAATTTTAAACACTCCAAGCCTACAGGGCTGCAGGCGGGGTTCCTATTTGCTAGCCCCTGGTATCTTCATTCCACCTAAAGTATCTGCCCAGGTGTTTGCATTGCTCCTTCTGAACATTCGAGCCAAAGTTCAAAACAATATGACACTTGCACTATAGGTACCTATGCAATATCAGAACATATGCCTAATCACATGGTGCTTTATGCACATACACACTGTAAGGTTGCCAAAAATTATCGTCCAATTAGCAGGCAGACGCGCGAAGTTAGGGAGCATTTAAACCATACTTTTTTGCGTTAAAGGTACCAGGAAATGAAAATAGAATTGATGTGGTTTGTGTCACGTCTACAAGGAGGGACCAGAATGCATTCAATATTTGGGTTGGTGATCACCACTGACCTCTACACATTGATAGCGGGTCTGAGTCGCCGATTGAAACAACAGGAAGTTGCTTTTTGTCCTTCGCAATATGGCGGGAAATAATGCATACACCTGCTGGTGCACATATCCACACAGATGTTCTATTGTTATACAAAACTCATTTAACTTTGACAATAAAGTTAAGCCATATTGCGCAGGGCAAAATACAACTTCCTGTGGTTTCAATCGGCGACTATTTAACGGTGCGCCAGCCCGCTATCCATGTGTAGAGGTCAGTAGTGATGACATCATTTGTGGTACCATTGATTTATCAGAGAGTAATAGAAAATTCCAGTGACTGGTGTGAATCTATTCATGGTACTGACTGAGTAAGCAATAGTTTCACAAATGATGTCACTGGTAGTGTATTCTTTTTTCTGGCCCTGTTTATTGCAATGGAATGTCTCACAAAGATTTGGAGTAGGTATATCATCTCATTTCTTGGGACCTTTAATATCATTTTGGACTCGATCTATTTCACTTGAACAAAATTCGAAACAAATATTTATGCACTTCTTCCTTATCACCGGAGCTCACGGGCGCGCGGTAATTGGCTGAAAGAAATTATGTAAATGGCCTAGTGTATGACATCATCCTAATTATAGTTTATCACTGATCGCGTGGAAACTTGTTGTAATGTGCAGACTTTACAGTTGTCTAAGAGAGACTCTCTACAGCTTTGGATGAACGCACTCCTTATCAGGAAAACCACCTACGTGCAAATCCGTCCAAGACACGGGTGTGTGCTTTCCATCTACGCAACCGTGAAGCCAAACGTCAGCTTAAAGTAATACCACTGGAGCACTGTGATAATCCTGTCTACTATAGGAGTTGCCTTGGCATGCAGTCTATTTTATAAAGACCCAATCAGCAAGACAAAAGGGTAAAGGAGTTCACGCGATTAACATTGCAAAAAAAATCTCACTCGGCAAAGATGGGTGCCGGCCCACATACCCTAAGATCGACGGCACTTACCCGGTGTGCTACTCACGTGCAGAGTATGCATGCTCTGTATTGGCAACCCATGCCAATAAGCTTGATCCAGCATTAAATGCCTCTTGCCGGCTTATCGCAGATGTCTTCGCCCAACACCAACGGACAACTTACACATCCTAGCAGGGATTGCTCCACCAGACATCCGTCGCAGTGTAGCGAGCATGCAAGAGCGTACTCTCTAAATGCAAAAGAGTGAATTTCACTCTTTTAGAGTGACTACAGGGCCCACTCTGAAAAGAGTGAAATTTCACACCTTTCAAAGAACACTTTTTGGGTCAAATTTTATCTTGATAATTGACAAAATTATATCATTTTATCATTTGTTTAATTATAAAGAGTAAATTTGAGCCAAAAAGCATTCTTTGAAAGGTGTGAAATTTCACTCTTTCAGAGTGGGCCCTGCAGTCACTCTAAAAGAGTGAAATTCACTCTTTTGCATTTAGAGAGATAGCTGCCAAGTACCCAATGTCTGGACAGAGACCAGTTGCTAACCGCCTTAAATCCAGAAAGAGTTTCTTAAGCAAAGTCCAACTCATTGAATCAGTCTCTAAGGAGTTTAAGAGAGTCGCCTTGTGGAAAGAAAGACTTGCTATCAACCAAGTAACATCTATTGGTATTGAACCTGGTGAGCATCTTCCACCTGAAGCCGACTCCTCATGGGCTGATTGGCGATGTCTCAACAGATTGAGAACCAGAACCGACCGATCTAATGTTTCTTTGCAGAAGTGGGGCTACCTGGAAGCAGATCAGGACACTACCTGTGATTGCGGAACTGCACCACAGACAATGAAACATCTCTTGGTCTGCCAATGCTGGAGCAACAATGCACAGACAAGGACCTTGTAGAAATTAGTGAAGCAGCCAGACATTGTACACACCTCTGGCTGGATCATATTTGAGAACCACTGTGTTTGGATATGATATACGATAAGAAGAAGAATCTGGGGTAATACTGCTGATTTATGGAGTCGCGCGGTTTCGAAAGTTGATAAGCATTTCTTCAAGGATGCTTTCATAAACAATAAGAAAACATGGATTGATCATTCTTAAAACTGGGTATCATCCTTTAACATATACATCTGTATGTTTACTCGCGGCATTTGTATCGCTTTTTAATGCGATTTGTGATTTTGTCAATTTTCCTGTAAGGAAAGCTGGAAAGGAGGAAAACTTACCGGATTATTGTAGCATACCAGTGAGGCCATATGAACGTCTAGATACATCAGACATGGTCAAGCATACGTACATGCCACTGAAGACACTTGAGAAAATCGGTTCTATCAGCCCCTACGCCGAATCTTCCACAATTGATGTTGCAGGTTAGTATTCTTACAGAAAATGATACGAGCGTTTGAGGGGGTCTAGGTTTTTACCCCGACCTTCGACTGCAATTTTCTTGACTCTACCAATATATTACTTATGCATGTCGTATATCATATTGTAGCCCATGTTGCAAAGTTTTGAAAAATGGGAATTATTTGGATCTTGTTGCCATGCTAACTGAACAGGGACTCTGATTGGCTAAACACGGGAACAAATGTAACTGCTTACCGGTAACTTGTATTTACAACAAACTTGGTAGAAGATGCATGGGTGTGGTGCGCAGAAAACCGTGAAGTCGGATTTTTGATATGGTTGCCATGGCAACCAGGAGCGGACCAATCAGGAAACTTTATGCCATAATTCAAAATTAAAGCCCAAATTAAAAAATCCGGCTTCATGGTTTCATAGCCCTTTGGATGCTTGATATCTGTGCCAAATTTCATGTTGATACGACCTTTCGTTTTTGAGTTACGTTCGTTCCCGTTTCATAAACGGGGAATTTTGGAATGTCCTATTTACCTCAAACAAAAAGCAAAGGAAAGCTGAAAGTTTACACTTTCCTATTATGATATAATCTCAATTAAGCTAGTAGACTCAATTTTTCCAATTTGAAAACCTAGACCCCCTCTTAACACCCCTGTGTCATTTCAATTCCTGATTTAAAAAAAATGAAAAAAAAAAATGATTGTATCTTCGATAGATGCTGCTGATACATCCTATGCATATGCTTATGAAGATTTCAACACAACATCGACGGAAACACAACTTCAGAACAAGAGGTAATTTGTAAAGTTATTTTTGAGATGAAAATCAGAATACACAAAGCTTTTCCTAAGTTTAGGATACGATCAATTTATTTCATTAGGTACAAATTTTATTGGGAGTTGGGACAAAGATTCATTTCATGGCCAATGACTTCCTTTAAAGAATTCTTGACGTTTTATCAATAACCTGGTGTATAGAATCGTTTTTGTCTTCCCATACAAAACATTTAGTGACGTACAGGAGTAGAAGTAAAGTAAAAATAATGTTCATGTTTAATAAAATTCTATGACTTTGCTATTGCGCTACGAATTTATAATCAGGAAGGTAACTTGAATATTTATTAATCCTTCCCTGGAGATAGCCAGCGTGTATTTACATATCCGCTAGGAAAGCGATGGACACCTTTCGGACCTAACACCTATAGATTATATCTATCGCTCCTCTACCAACCCAGACTTGATAGCTCAGTTGGTTAGAGCGCTGTGCTAGTAATACGGAGCTCGCAGGTTCTAATCCGGTCAAGTGCACATGTTTTTTTTCAACACTTGTGTGCGCTAGCTAACTCCAGGGAAAGATTAATAAATATTCATCCTTGTCTACCTGGAGAACTAAGTAGTTAAAATTTCAAAACCAGGAAGGTATCTTGTTCAACTTTTTTTGTGTGTTTTGAACGTATTTCGGAAAATGAACGGTAAACAAAAATAACATTTCTTTAGAATGTGTGATGACTTTGTGTTATATTGCATTTCAATTCGTGTCTTTTCAACATATTCAAGGGACAGTGCAACTGTCAACGAGTCCCTACCATATTCTGACATACCACCAAGGCCTGATGAAGCTGATGAAAGCAAAGGAGAGTCAGACACGATCACGCATACTTATATGTCACAAGGTTCGCCGAATGAGCCTACAAAAGAGTCTGCTACATCTGCTGAATCTTCCGGAATTCAAGTTGCAGGTAATACTTTAAGGAACGAGACAATAATGTACTTAATGGGAATGGGAAGCCATTAAGCTATCAAGGGACGATTTATTTTAAACCTTATACGTGTCAAGGCTACAAATATTACTATACTCGATTCGCGTTGATACGTTCGCCCCCCTGGAGTTTTGGACCTATTCCAATAAGAAAATGAAAGAATTCGAATGCACGTGCCACACCGGATTATCTTGGAGGACAGTCCGGTCATTTAACTCACTCACCTGGTTCAAATTAAGGGGCGTTGTATATTAGTATAGCTTGAAATGTTTGTCGTCATCGTCATCATCGTCGTTATCATCGTCATCATCATCATCATCCATCATCCATCATCCACATCCATCATCCATCATCATTCATCATTCATCGTCGTCGTGCTGAAAAAAGCATGACTTGCAGACACTGCGATCATCCATTGGAGATGCTAGTTCTGAAGTATTCTTCAATTCCGTACCCTCAGAGAAGACCTGGACATAAATTATGTGCCAGGTACATGATGACCCATGTTTAGGCCCTAGAGTGGAAATCTATTTGCTGCTTCTTCTGGGTGGCGATAAAAATGACCGACAGGAATCAATCTGAGGTCTCTCACTTTGGAGATGACTTGGAGAATATCTCCATACAGGTCCTTGTTCGGTACCTTGTCCTTTCAGTATATGTTCAGAGCAGCTCTCAGTAATCTGGTGTAACACCCAATTCCTTTCAAGTTGTATTGTCAGGGTAACTTTGGAAAAAAATGTTCAAAAAGAGCGATTTCGACAACAATCTGTGCAAAAGTTTACTCCATTTGTCATCCCTATTCCCTCCTAACACCACAGTAATTATTTCTAAGAATGTGAGTTTTTATGATTTTCTTTAAAATTGAAAAAAATATCTAAAATTTATCAATATTTTAGAAATTCTTACATTATAACCTTCCTAGAAATGTGTATTTCATAATAGCTGAATAATCTACATACCTTACTTTTTCTTATTTCCATAGACGGGCCTGATGAATCCTACGCATATGCGTATCCAGAGTATAGCGCCACATCGACAAAAGTGCCGCTTCAGAACATTAAGTACATAAACATTGTATATTTGTTTTAAACAAAGTCAACACACACAGTACTTGGAGATTTCCGCCAGTGTGCAAACTCCTGATAATGTTATTTCGAAATGTTCCCTGACAAACACTTAAAGTAAAGTGTTTGAATTTGAAATTGACTTTTTAAAGTAGAATTAAAGGTGCATTTCGTGATTCTAGCACCTTCTGTTTTATTCATGGTTCATTAGATATCCTCGAGAAAAGCTTATTCACAAAATTTTAGTTGATTCCGATCTTGAGGTTTTATGTTATGAGCAATGCTTGTTTCCCACGGCGGCATAGGCCACTGTGCTGTAATTTCTGGCTGTTTACGAACAGAAAATACAAAATTGCAAATTTCTTACAGACACGACCGAAATTGCACGTAAGATTTGGTACATGGATTACTAAGGCTAACGGTTCAGATGATATAAAAATCTCAACTTTATTTAGGTAAGCGGGGGAACGAGGTTGTGGATCATGAAATGACCCTCTAGTAAATATTCTTCAAATCTACAACACATTGCAATATGGAATCAAACAATATCGTGCTTTTTTAGGTTTATTTGAAATGGTAACACTTCAGAATTTAATGACGATGAAGAAGCGAGCGAAACAACTTAGGTAGATTTAAATTTCGAGTAGGCACATGTTGTAATTAAATGAAAACAAATCTAAATCTTGCTTTCCTTACGAAGCGTTCGTTCTGAAAATGTCAACCGACCTACAGATGACATATCTTGTCTCACTCCAAAGAAGCCGGACAACTTTGACGAGGAACAGAGTGCACGAAAGAAAGGAAAATATCCGACACAAGCCTCCTATGTGAACTCAAAGGTTGTGAACCATAATGGAAACAGGTGTGTATGTGAGGTATGGCCCGATCGCTAATAGCCTCGTCCCTAGAAGCCCCAGATTTTAGCGGAAGTGGTCAAGAATTTGGTATCAGCAGAAAGCTACTATTTTTCTAATTTACCCTGTGAAATCTTAGAGCCAAAGGATGTTTGGTTAGGAAGTTATGAGCGAAAATGTGTCCCATTTTGGTCGACCAATATTAATTTTACAAAGTACTCTATGGGGCTTACAAAATCACGTTTTTAGCTCTCGCATCAAAACGGATTGAAATTTCGGCGCGAAACTTTACAGATGGGAGATGGGGTTTTAAAGTGAAGGCCAATCTATCAAGATGAAAACTTCATATCCTTAAAATCGGGCCATCCCCCTTTAAAGTACTTTTTCGTATGGCACAATATTTAGACGTGATAAAATCTTGATTTGAAACTACTTAATGCTCTGTGTTGGTATACTTGAGTATAGAGTCATAGGCAGGAATTATATGGGGGTGCGGGACATCGAAAAGTGGACCCTTTTTTGAAGAGTGGACCTCACCCCATATAAAAATGGTTCTTTTTTGGAACTTTTGAACATCACATCACCTTAAGGTGGACTTTCTTGCCAAATTGTCTCTAAATTTTGGACCTTTTCATAAAAAAATAGCAAAAATTTGACATTTTACCCCCTTTGTGGAATTTGGGGGTACGACCGCACCCACCGCACCCCTCTGCGTACGGACCTGCAGGAGTAGAAAGTAATTTTCCCCTTGAGGTATCCACATTGGGGGCTGATCTTTCGACACTCCAGCGAATGCCATCGTCAGATTAAACGTACAGTCATGATGTTGCACTTTTCATACACCAGCTAGGAAACAAATGGAGAGAACAGTAACTGATGCTCAAAGGAACCCCAACCCGGAGTTACCTACTGTACTCTATTCATTGTGGATGATGTGACCAAGACTCCAAGTGTACATTGGTTGTCCAAACTTTTAGGGACTGAACTGGCTTCAAGGTCTTTTGACAGGACAGGTGCATGCTAGGCAAATGGCTGTCTGGAAAATAAAATGTTACGTATACCGTCTCTGGTTCTGGTTATTTGATGATTTTGACCTCGAATGAGCTCGAGAGGATTTTCAACATGCTCGGAATATCACAAGATTCATTGTTGAATTTGAGCTCAAACGGAGCGTTTTATATTTGACCCCGCGACGACCTTTGCGAATGATCTCCAGATATTTTTAACATGTTTAGAATGTCACAAGGATCATTCCTGTTGAATTTGAGCTCAACTGAAGCAAGTTAAAAAACTTGACCCATGAACTTTGACCTATGGGTCAAGACCACTGTAGAACCCCTGTACACCTAATGTCCTATCTGTATACCAATGATGGATCTGCACTTTTCAAAAAGTTAGAAATAAATCAAGTAAATTTGAAATGAGCGTCAAACGTGATTATAGCAATGAAGTCCTGCCTCAAACCGGTCTATTAATCAGTGTGGCTCTTATTCTTTTGAATCATTCACGAAGTTTGTCTTCTTATACAACTACACAGTGACGTGTACTAGCAAAAGGAAAGCAAAAACTGTTCAGGTTTCTGAAAATTTTAACTGACTTTGTTATTGCGCTATGAATTTATAATTAGAAAGAGGTTGTAATTTGGTGAATATTTTCTGGTGTTTTTCGGAAAATGTAAAATAAGCGAAGAACAATACTCTACAATATGACTGTGATACCTATCTATGCTATATAATACATTTTAATTTTTACCATATTCTGCCATACCACCAAGGCCTTTTGAAGTTGCTCAAAGTGAAGAGGAGTCAGATCCGATCATGCATACTTATATGTCACAAGGTTCCCTTAATGAGCCTACGAAAGAGTCCACTAATACCTCATCTGCTGAATCTTCCGGAATTCAAGTTTCAGGTAATACTTAAAGAGACACTGGCACATTTGAAAAATAGTGCGCCCTCTAGATTTTTCAAAATTGATATTTTTGCATGGTTGTAAGGCTTTGTATATACATAAACCTACCTGGATGCCGTTAGCCTCTTATTAAGGCCCTATCTGTTTTAGGTATGTTATTTTTATGTGTAAAATATATCTTTATTCTTCCATTGGCCTAGACTATCAGTTGCGAGCAAATTGAAGAATTTTCATATTTTCTGAAATATGTGCCGCTTTTTAAAGGAACGGGATAATAAGGTATTTAATAGGAATGAAAACCAAGCAAGATATCAAGGGACGATTGAATGAAACTCATATTGCTGTATGTTAGTATTCATTTACTCAATATCAGCAAATAGGGTGATGAATTTGACAAAGGGAAATAAAGAATCGCACGCTGAGTTCTGGTTCAAATTAAGGGGCGTGGTATATTACTATGGGTTGATATGGTTCTCATCATCATATCGATCTCAGGCAATCATCACCATCATCGTGGTGCCGATAACAGCATTACTGGACTTGTAGAAACTGCGATCCTTCCTTCATTAGAGATGCTAGTTCTGAAGTATTTCCCAATCCTCAGGGAGAATCTGGACATAAGTTGTGTACCTGGTACCTGGTGATCTATGTTTAGGCTCCAGAGTAAAATCGTATTTGCTGCTCAATTTTCTTTGTGGAAATAAAATGGCCGGCAGCACTCAGTCTGAGGGTCTCTCAATTTAGTGATGGCATAGGGAATATCTCCATACAGGTCCTTGTTCGGTACTTTGTCCTTCAAGCATATGTTCAGAGCAGCTCTTATTAATTAATCTGGTGTAACACCCATTTAAACTTTTTCCCAGTTCTATAGTCAGGGTAACTTTGGAAAAAAATAATTTGTTGATTTATATCATACTGAGACCAAAATATAGAGAATATTTTCTCAATTTCTCAGTTTTTGATCTGAATCTAGATTTACAAGAAGAAATCTGTTAAGTACTAGTGGCTCAAGGTACCTTGTGGTAAAGGTAAAAAAAAACACGCACGTAAGTCTATGGCACTTTGTTAGCGGTCATGCAGAAAGATCCTAATCAAACTAAATTCTTAATTTAAACATTTTTCATGTCTTTTCATACATAATATTTAAGTATATGGGGAATTATGTGCAATCCGACACTTTCTGAATAGATTATGCAAATGAGCGATCAAATATGGCCGCCAATGGTTGCCATTTTGAAGAAATTTTGATGCGCTCACCTGACCAAAGTGTACTATCTATCAACATAAAACTTGGTATTAAGGATAATTATACAATTTTCCTGGTACTGACGATTTTATTGAAAAGGTTTTGATTAATATTCAAAAATATGAAAATTAGATGAATTTTGCAGCTCATTAATATGTTTAATGCTAAAAATTCCAAATCGGGGTAGACTATTAAAAAAAGTACAAGCAGAATCATCTAATAAACAACTCTGCCAAATGGCATTTTTTTGAAGAAACAAAACTGAAGATATTGTGCATCAGAAATGACACTTTGGTCCAAAAATAGAAACTGTATAGAACAAAGTGTTTCTATTTTTTAATATCTGAGGTTTTAATCTGAGTTTTAATATCTGAGTTTTTGCAAAATACCCGTAACTAAGGTCTAAACACGTTGCTAAAGAACAAACATTATTACAAAAATTATTGGATATTTCATGGTTGAAATGACTAAAAACTGCACAAAACAGAAAATTGATTTCTTTTAGGAAAAAATATTTTGATTAGGATCTTTCTACCTTAAATCAAAGATTGATACACTCAGACATTGAACAGCGCACTCGTCATGGGACTTGACACTACCAGTCCTGATAACTCATCTGTAATAAAAACTCTTTCCTCAGTTGTAAATTGCCTCAATTATAGAGCTCAACACTAAAAGTGATGATAAAGTGACTGACAAGAAAAGCATGCAAACCCTTTCAATTTAAAAAGCTCCCTCCAATTGAAATCAACTTAATTGTTATGTATATGGACATTTCAAAGTGTATTTAAGTGATTTAAGTGTTTCTTTGGTTCAGTGTCATTGTTGAGATTATATTCTCTCATTCATTTCCAAACGGCAAACACTTCACACAAACTTGAAGGGTTGTCAGTAGTTTGTTACATGAGGCCTGGAGTGGAAAGTGGGTTCTGACCGTTTCTGACCATTTTATTATTTGAGCTTTGTTTTCAGCGCCGTTTTCACCAGGTTCTAACAAGATGGGCAATATGTCCACCCACTTTTGAGAAATTTGCAAACAAAAAAGTGTAAATCTTTTTTGGACCACTCTGTATTGTTATGACAAGAAACACTTTAACCCATTGTAGTATACAATGCCCCTTAACAGTGTCGTCAGATGGAATCGGAATTTTCTATCATTTGCCTTGAATAACGACTATAAATTGCGCTATAATGTAACCGTTGTGTTTAGTAGTTTTGTTTTGAGTTCAAAACAAATGTGTTTCAAGATCTGTCCAAATAACAGTAAAGCATAATAGGCAAGCGGGACGGCCCTGAAAAGAGGCTTATTTAACAAAAAAGCGGCAATATGCCCACAACATCAAAATTTTGTGTTATATCGAAAATATAGTGTTTGAAGTTATTGGAAGTGAAATCTGCAATAATTTGCTCATGTAGAACAATAGATATAGGCTAATTTGCATACAATATGCATACGAAATTAGGTATGCACGTATTAACAGAAAAATAGTTATAACTTTATCAATTAAAGAGCTATTGATTTCGTTTCTTTTTAATAATTTAGCCAATGAATCTACCAAACTATAATAGTAAGAAAACTGACATAATCTATTTGATATAAGTGTGTAACAGGTCGATATTTTCAGATTTTTACATATTTTTGTGATTTTAGATGCTATCTTTACTTATAAAATTTTATACATACATTATACTGTGCGTTTTTCTTCACAATATGTATCCTATAATATTTTTCAAGAACGGTGAGCATTTTGAAGTGTTTTGGTTGAATTTCGGCCGAGAAAATGCTTCATTTCTCAAAGTGCATGAAACCCCAAAATCTGCATCGCGAGGCGACGGCGTAACAACCATGCAATGGGTTCCCTTATTGATCGGTCCGCGGTGTTGACCCTGAACAATTGAGGGTTTTCGGCAGTGAAGCAAAATCACATATACACCAAAATTTGTGTATTTCAGATTTGTTTCTGGTAGGGGGAAGGGGAAGCCGGATAAACGAAAAAAAGTTCGTTTAAATGACTTCGTCAACCTAAAGGTTTGTTCGCTATATCATTTGCAAACGAGATAAGGTTAATGAATAAGATTCAATGTGGGACCTTTGGGGAGCGGCGATAGGAGCGTCCGAACCTCCCCACATATCCCAAAAGTTTATAAAAGGTCATAACATGCCGTTTGCGATCGTATCAATGAGATTTTGGTAAGAATAAAGCAGATGTATATTGGCAAAAGTCCGCTTTGGCCCAATCTCCCACCCCACCACGGCAAAAATATCCACATTTTGCAAAAAAGGTCCACTCTTGCCAAATCCCCCATCCCCTGAAAAAAAAATCATGGCTACCGATCTAATGTTTCCGTATGTGTTCTGAAACAATGTACATTCATGTATTGCTTCAAACCATCGCTTTATAAGAAACGATAGATAAATCTATTAACAGTAGGCCTATTAAGATTAACATTTATGGAATATTTCAAGTCGTGAAACTGATAATGAATGTTTAGTTTCAAGGATTTCAATTATGCCTTCCCAATGAAACAATTCGTCCAAAATATTATATCATCATGAAGAATGATAGAAAATAATATACCAAAGGAAAGCAAACAATAAACCAAGAAAACAAGCAAAACAAAACAATTGTTAAGGTAGCTCGTATCTAAACAAAAATGCGCCTAAGAACCTTGTTGTCCTCTATATGGAACGCTCAAGAATGGAACCCTCAAAAACGGTTCTTAAAATTTGTGAACCACAAAAGGTTCCTATGAGGACAAGTTTAGAACCTCTTTAGCACCTTTTCTTCTTAGAGTGTCAAAGGTGGAAAGGGAGCAGAATCTTTAATAAATGGGGGGGAAATCTGGCGAAAAAGGTGAAGAAACATGCTCCGGATTTCCTCAGACCGGACGTTTTGCCCGGGCACGGGAACGACAAGACTTAATACAGGAAACAGAATCTTAAGGGTTACCACGCGACCTCAGCCTCGACCCCACCCCACCCCTCACCCATCAAAGCCGAGATTTTACTTTTAATAAAAACCTTGTATTTTTCTCATTTCCCCTGCAAATATTTTGGTTGAACTCTATCCCATTATAATGCTACAAGTATTAATATGGCTTGATTCAAATGAAATTTTGGAATCAAGATATGTTGGTGATGGCTTTCCGTATGAACACATATGATTATATGGTGTAATCGGGT
>JAMKCH010006070.1:0-33034 GCA_023653785.1 Ophioderma brevispina
GGGGGACTTACTTTTTTGAACTGTATAGTTTGAAGTGACTTTTTATATAGTTTAATCAGAGTGAAGATTTTTTTGAATTTTTGACATTAGTTGGAATGTTGTTCCATTGTTTAACGCCAAGGTAAGATATAGATTTACCACTAAATTTATTATTTAATAAAAATTGGTAGGATTATAAATCCTTATAACAAACCTTGTCATAATGTTAAAATTTATGAATTATGTTGTAATATTTGAGCATTTTTGATAAAACATGAAAGATAACAAGCTGACTGTAGCGGTGGGCGGTTAATTCAAATGGATTTGTGAGTACCTGGCCATTAATAGAGGCCTTAGTGCAACCGGCAGACTGTGAGGATGGATCTATCCATATTTCTACCATAACAGAAAGCACCATGAGGGCTGGTCTTGTTTTCACAATCCCTAATATATAGTTTGGCGGAGTTACCTTATAACATGAAAACTGGAAATGTTTAGTGCACTTTACCTAGGCAGGAGGTTGAATGGTGTTGAGGTCTGGGTGAAATCTAACTAACTCAGAAAAGGAAATAAAATTTAAATAAAAAAATTGAAAGTACTAATGTTTGGTTTTCAGTATTGTTTCTTTGTTTTTGATGACACACACACAAATTAACCATAACAAAAAAACAACTAGATAAAAGTACAGTATACGATACACAGATATGAAAAATGAAACAATGGGTGTGTATCCCAGAGTGTTTAACTTGACCGATTTTTTCCGCTGAATAATGGGTACGTCGGAGATTTTTTAAAAAGTGTGCCCAAAGTGGGACCCCGGGGGTCGGGTGGGGGAAGAAGTTAACTTTGGTATACAGTGACCGATTTTTGTGGTTTTTGGTATCTAACTATAGTTTCGAGCAGCAGTCTTGTGATGAAAAATAGCTTCAAAATCCAAAATATCTGGTCTTATGTCCTAAAATTTCAAAATGGGGCTGCCCAAAACGTGAGTTTTGGTGTATTTAGGTGCATATTGACAAATTGTTGGTTCTTTTGTAAGTTGTTTGGCATCATGAGGTTGTCCCCAAAATCCAAAATGACTGCCATATCTCAACTATTCAACGTCCAAAATAGCTGCTGTAATGTCAAAAAGCAACTTGACCAAAAATAGTAATTTCTTTCCTTCAATCATTTGGTAGATATTGACACTTTTTACATTTCTTGGGGTGCATATCTATATTGTTGTATCTGGCAACTCAAGGTGTTCGATAAAACTTACACATTCAATGGCTGCCATTTGTTTACATTTTTTCAAATTGCGTTCTTTTTCTTAATAACCTATCACTTCAATTGAATTGAAGTGTTTTGTGTTTGCGAACGAGCGGCAACCATATTTTGTCTGATTTAGAGATATTAACGATGGAAGTCAGTTGGGGAATTTTGTGTTTTTTCCTGTTTAGCGGAACAGTAGATAGACTATATGCACTCCATGCTACCCTATATGCGATATACCTTCCGTATTTTACACCGAGGACTATTATCTGGTTTTCAATATTATTGTCATGCGCACATTGTCTAAAGTCCAAATTTAAAATGGCTGCCAACTGTGAGGTGTATAATGACAAATTTTGGCAATTTTAATGGTTTCTAATTTATAAGTTGTTTGCGCCATCGCGAGATGGTTAAGAGGCAAATACATTTCTCAAGATTTGGTGTGGTATTACAATTTTCTGTACTTTGGTGCTATCTATTAGTTTATTTGGCGGTCATAATTTGAATGATTTGAAAAAACGAGAACATCAATGATCAATTGAGATGGATTGATCACATAGGGGTCAGTAGCGGTCAATATGGTGTATCAATGGCGGGGAGAGGAAGCCCAGGGAAGGGGTTTGGGGGGGTTGAATGGGGAGTGGTGGAGTTGCTGAGATAAACGGAATGGGCGTGATAGAGTACGTGAGAGAGTGTTTTCGGGGATGCTGGGTGACAAGGGTAGGTGAACGGGGACAAGGGAGGGTGTGAAGACAAGCCACGGGGACTTGTTGGAGCAGGAAATTACTCGGGAAACAAATGTGATAGCGGAGTTGGAAGGAGTTAGAGAGGGAATTGACTGGGGTGGACGAGTTACAAGTGGTGAAGGTGTGAGAGCAAAGTGTAGAGCGTAGGTAGGATAGTAACGTTTAGAATGTGAAGAGAGAGGCGGTCTTAGGGAAGGGTGAGAGATGGTGGGGGAGAAGGGAGAGATTTAAGGGTGGGGGAAGTAGTGGCGGGTGAAGGATGGTGGTGGGATAGTGGATGCCATTTTGAGTCCCCCTGCAACCAGCGGTTAATTAAGTTAACCAGCAAGCATTTTATTTGTTAAAACCGTGTTTTATAGATTTTTTGACAAAATGTGATCAAAGAGCCACATTGAGGTCATTAGAGATAATCTGTGCCAATCCCCATGTTCGTCCGTTCATATCCATATAACTTCTGGACCAGCGATTGTTTTGGATATTCATAGCATTTTATTTGCAAAACCGTATGCTAGATTTGACCAAAATGGAGTCAGAAGTCATGTAGGCTCATACTAATGTTTAGTCGTCATATACCCTGTGAGTGTTGGCCACTGGTTCTTTTGAGGAATTTTTGCACGTAGGGATACAGTCCTTACGTCCCTGGGGTCCCTAGAGTACATGACGTGCAACTGACGAAATCACCGGTAGCGTATTTGTGTTGCATGATAAGAAGCACTGTTGCGAGATCTATGCGCGCTTTCCTGTAAACAAAAGGCAGTGGTCGCTCCGTGATTTTTTGAAAAAAATGGCATTTTTAGGGATGTAAAGGGGTATTGGTCCAGAGGTTGTTTTAGTTAGGTTATTGCAGCATTTTATTTGCGAAAAGAATACTAGAAGTAAACTGTGTGTGCACCGTATGATTCTCCTTCTCGGCTAAATTTTGGGAAACAGTTTGGGGTCCATACACATAATTTGCGAATGTTATGTAGGTTTTACACATGGGTCAAAGGTCATTTCGGGTGATTAAAGTTCAAGCTGTACTACCCCAATGTCGTATTAATAGTACAACTAGAGATTTTGAAGGCACCCAATTGTTGCCTAATATTATTCCTATGCTTAGCCACGCAAAATTCCATGACCTTGTAATTTGGCTACAGAAATGTCTTAAAAGATATAAACAAGGTGATTTTGGTTTGCTTTCAACATATGCTGAATTTTGTATGTGCTCTCCAACCTAAATTATAAATTTACAATTTTTTAAATTTAACTGAAATTAATAATTATCAGGTTAATCCTTTCAGCTGGAGATTATTTTATGGAAAAGCTTCACATGAGGGCAAAAATCAGTACTTTGATTTTTTAGGGACCCCTATATTTGAAATCTCCGTGGCACCTTTAATGGACCAGTTGTTCTTTTGAGTATGTTCGGTGGTCCCAGTAAACTTATTTGCAGAAGTGTATATATATATTGACCAATGGTATCACGGTCACATGTCATTAGAGGTAAAAGGGCCATGAGGCACAAGAGGCATTCGTGCTACCAGTAGAGTCCGTGCCATTGTTCCTTTTATTTAGTTGTCCATACATTGGTCGTTGCAGAAGTATTTTATAAATTTTGAGAAAATGGGGTCAAAGGTCATATATTACCACCTGTCATACCTCAAACTTCGATGGTTTAAACAAAACTTGAAATCATAGATACAACATGGAATCCCTCATTTCCTGAAAGGTCAAAGGTCCACATCAACAAGATCAAAGGTCGTGTGAGGGTAAAATTGTTAAGATCTGATGAAAATGTAAAAACGAGACCTCATTTCTACAAAGTTTGGGTGTTCATTGGAACCAACTTTAGTCATAAGTTGCCACATGGGAACCCACATTTGTTGATGCGGTCAAATTCAACATGCTCAAGGTCAAGGTCTATGAGGCCTATCCTTACAAACCGCCACGGCAAGCGACCTGCGTCCGAGGACCGTTATTTTTTTTTTTTTTTTGTTGTTGGAAAGGTATCGGCAAATACAAACTAATGTCCATCAGCTAACATCGATTTAATCACGGTGTCTGGTTGCAAAATTCGACATGGTCTATCTTCTCAGAATTTTCTGTAGAATTTCGAAAATCCATTTTCTTACTTATATTTGTTTTATATCATTATATCCCCGGTTTTATTTCCATGCCATGTGATAGTAAAACTATCACATGGCTCCAATCACTAAATCATGATATAATACTTATATGTTAGTGTAAAATACTGAGAACAACGAAAACCCTCTCTTCTTAGAGATTTTATAACCACAGCATCAACCATACTCATAGACACACCCTTAATTTTGAATACACCAAAGACCCCTATTTTTTGGCAGTCCTTTCACCGAATGCCCGGGTTTCGAAGCGCCAGCAAATTACACCCATATCCATTAATAGGTGAGTGCCCCCCCACCCCGCACTTTCACACCGTACTTTGGTCAGTTGCCCCAATTTTCCAAAAAAGTAAGCTTTCCCCTGTTCATCATTCATTCACAAAATGAAAGTGTTAGTATTTCATTTTGTTTAATTTATACCGTCTGAGCTGGTTATTCATGTGAACAAGCATTTTCCGTCAACTACAACCTGTGCACAAAAGTCATTTGCGCGGCCATGTTTTTCGATCAGGACTGTACCAAAGTCAGGCCATTTTTGAAGTTTCGAAATATACATTTTTGTTGCCTAGGGTCTTGCCTTTTCATTTAACACCTAGCTTGTGAAAAAGCGTGCAAAAAATGGCTGCGATAGTGCCCGGGATAAGACGCAAAACCCCCAAACTCAAAAGTTGCAGTTTTTTGGATTTTTCAATGTAAAAAAATGTGGTGGTCCAACCAATAATAGTGGTGTATCGCGAACGCCTACTTGCAATATGAATTTGCGGTCCGCGTGTTCGTGTCCCATACACTGCAATGCCTATTGACCATCCCAAAACTGCAACTTTTGGTTTTGGGGGATTTGCGTCTTTTGGCGTTCTATCTCCGCCATTTCCGCACGCTTTTTTACAAGCCAGGTATTAAATGAAACAGCAGACCTAGGCAACAAAATGTATATTTCGAAACTTTCAAAACTGGCCGACTTTGCATCAGTACTGATCGAAAAACATACGAGTCCTTTTTGTGCCAGGTGTACATTGTCACAAATATTTCCCTTGTTATGACTGGGAACATTGGTCGTAGTTTATCAAATCAAATAGATCCTATATTTTAACCACAGCCCATTACACGAGATTTCAAAACTTCAAACTTACAGTAAACAGGTTTTAAATCAGCTTATGTTACTGGCATTCTACACATAATGGTACTCCCAAGACCATGGGTCAGATCATCCATTACATGTCCAATGAACTGAAGTTATCCACTGTGATTGGATAGGCTGTCCATCCAATCAAAAGTTTTTTTTTTCTAGCTGCTTAGGAAATGTAAATGAATTTCCTAGTAGGGCTGTACCATGTCCTTAATTATTAAATAATTGGAACTAGTGGGACTTTGTACTGCTACAGGAGACATCTACCCAACTCTGTGCATGACTGAGATTCCGCCACTCATTTGCTTGCTGCACCTATGCTAGGGTAACTTGCAATGCTGTGGCTTTTATCCACTCCGACTTTATACCATCTTCGATGGAAAAACACCTAGTTTATATGCAGTTTATTGCTTACCTGTTTTTGCTGAATTTTGAAACTCTCAAGGGGGGGGGGGCAGTCGCCCCTTTGCCACCCCCTGGCACCGCCCCTGAATGAACGCACAATAATCGTGAGGAGTCAAGGGAGTCAATTTGAGCCAAGTACCCTCACTCGCATATAGTATAGTCCCTGAAGAAGAAATACACATACTACGTGGAAAAAATTGTTATTGAGCTGATTTTTTCACCAGACATGCAGAATACATCATATAACAACATATCCAAAATCCCCATGAATCCCCTTTGGGAAAAAAATTATCCAAGATGGCCGCCAAAATAGCTGACATCGCATATAATTAGCTATATCTTGGCTTCTCAAGTAGATGTGTTGATGATTTTAGTCTAAATCAAAATTATCCATGTTTTCCTTTATGTTGAAATTCAAAATGGCCGCCATTACATATAATTTGCTTTATCTCAACTTCAGAACAAGGAAAAGAGGGATAAAGAAACAAACAAATAAATTATATCTAAATAAATATATATAAGCGAATAATAAAAATGAGAAGAAATAATTATGAATGAATAAATATTAATAAATGAATAAATAAATAGATATAAATAAATAAAGAGAAATTTTGTAAAAGGGACAGGTACAAAAGACGGAACCTGAATTATGTAATAGAAAGTCCTCTTGAGGTGTTTCACACCCAAATGTTATTTCTCCCAATTTCTGGGATTCATCTTTATATATTTCTTCACACTCCAGTTTCCATTTCTGGTACTTGGATGTAAAATAGAAATATATTTGGCCTATTGATTCTATGCCCATTTCTGGCAAGACGTACATGTGTAGGCCTATATTTAATCATGGTTTATGTGAACAGTATACGAAAACTGCATTAGTATTATAATATTATATATTAATTAGTATTATATTGAGCGACGTACTGGTTCTCATTGTGCAGTTTGGGGAAATTGCATTCTGATTAAGTTCAAATAACATAAAACCCAAGTCATTCTTTTGAATAGACTAAAGATGAACTAAAATTACTACTATTTGGTAATTAGAACAATCCCTTTTCGGGATTATTGCTTTTAAACAACCCTCCTATATATGCGACAGTTTGACTGAGCCTCCTTGCAGGAGACTGCAAAGGAAAGTATATGTCAGTGAAAAGATAATTTTTATGTAATGGCAGCGAATTGACAGCCATTTTGGTGGCCATTTTGGATTTTTGAGTTAAGGAAAACACCCATGATTTAGATTTAAATTAAAAAAAATTCTTTGAACCTCAAAACATATTCAAAAACATGAGATTATAGCTAATTATATAAAATGACGGCCATTTTGGATTTTGGCGTGAAGGAAGTCATCAGTGATTTAGGTTTGTACATAATTGGATTCTTTGACCCCCAAAACATATTCCAAAACACTAAAATCACCAACATCTACTTTAAAAGCTGAGATATAGCTAATTTGGCGGCCATCTTGGATAATTTTTTTTCCCCAAGGGGGATTTATGGGGATTTTGGATATGTTGTTGTATGATGCATTCTGCTTATCTGGTGCCAAAATCAGCTTAATAACAATTTTTTCCGGGTCAAAACCCCCAGGGACCACACTAATATATATTTCCGATATTTCAGCAGTAGCGAATATTCGCTACTGCTGAAATATCGGAAACCAACTGCTGGAAAGCCTACAATAAGATATATTGTAGAAAGACAATGCCAAATGGACTTAATTTGAAGGTTTATTCCCAAAACTTGCATTTTCAGTGAAAGAAATGAAACTCTGTCAAGAGTAGGGATGACAAACTTCAACCTTGCGTGACAAAGACAGCTGAAAAATCAATCAAAGATGATATCAAAGCAAGAAAGTCGGAGCGTTAAATGGGAATGCATCTCACAGACCCTGACTCTGCAGATGATCTTGCGGTCACTGCGGACCAGTTACAATGTGCTCAAGACTTGCTTCTATGCTGGAAGTTGCTTCTGCCAGGGTTTGTTTGTTTTTTCTCAATGCTAAGATTGAGTATATGACTGTCAATGATGATCAAGCAATCACCAGCTCCCTATTTTCAAAGATCTATACGGAGCTCAGGGAGAATGGCAATTTCAAATATCTTGAATTGTGTGTTGCGGATAGGACTTCCTTTCATGTAAAGGGCCAAGCATAAAATGCCCGTAGTAAGCTCTAAACCACAATCTGACAATCTGGGATCCTCAAGCCTACAAACTTGCCTTCTTTAAAACTTACGTGGAAAGAAAAGAGGCATCAAGATAGCCTTTACGACACCTTATGAGGCCTCTTAGGCAGTGCAAAGTCAAATCGCCTGGCAGAAACACAAAACACAAACTGCCTTGGGTGTACATCCCTTCACACAGCTGTTTGAAAGTCTCCATTTATATTATGACAAACCGAGAATAAAACAAAAATATCAACGGCGACACACTTTTTGACACTGATTTTGGAGTATTTATGCCACTAACTACATTCCTGTGTGATTTGATGAAATTTCAAATTGCGGGCAAAATATGAGTTTTTCATAAAAATCTAATTTTTACAACGTCTTTCTATGGGAAATAAGCATATACGGGCGCTATTAAAAGGCATACAAATTATGACCTATGGCAAGATTCCACAATGGATTGTTCCTGATTTTTGCGGAGGTAATAGCTCTCTTGCAAATGTCCCCACTTTACAGTTGTCAAAAGTGTGTCCGCCAATTGTTTAAAATTGCTCTAAAAATAAAAGAGACAAATTTTGTGGGGTCAAACACTGTGTTCAAAATCTCCCTATTGTTGCCTAAATTGGCTCGTTGAGCCCGCCAATACCCAATACCCATTCAACTCTATACAAATGTGATCACAAGGACAATCCAGCAAGATTTAGAATATCTGCCTAATCTTTTTAACCTGAGAAGCAAGACTTCCTGGCATAAGGGTTATAAGTCCATCTCCATTTTTCGACTAGCTGCAATAACGTCATATGATGAAAGCTTTTGGAATAAGGACTAGATCCTGAAAGAGCATATTTGAAATGCCTTTTTAGCATGTCGTGGTCCACAAAAAACAATTGGTTTGAGGTTTCCTTTCTTTCTATCTTTCGCTTCTCATTTTCTATTTTTGACAGAGGTGCATGTTGTACTACGGAAAATGCACGTTAGAGGAGATAAACCTGCCGATTAAAGTTCAGGTTGCCAATATCTTTTCTGCAGTAGATCTGAGTGTAGGATTTTAAGCAAACGACTTCAATTCTTGAGGTAACTTTGATTTAGGGAAAGCGGAGAAGTTCTTATAACAAGATGCATGAGTGCCCAATTGCCATAAGGGTATAATTAGTAGACATTCTTTTACCAATGCAAATTCTAATTAATGATTTCTCCTTCCTACTAGCCACACACAGGCATTGGGTTAATTTTCCTCTGGACTAGTCCCACTTTTCGATTGTCAAATGCTTCGGTCTCTCATTTTGCTATTGGCTTCCGTGGAGATACAGAAATTGCCATTGGCTGCAGGTCTCTGAAAAAAGTGAAAACTTTAATTTTAAAAAATGACAAATATTCCACTAACTGCTTTCATAAATAAAGTGAGTTGAGATCAACCTCTTGACTCCTCACAATTATACACAATCAAGGTAAATACACAGAGTGACTATTTGTGATTTTCTATTCTACAAACAATCTTGATTTAAATTTTTCTCTTTCTTGTGATATTTTCAGTTTCATTTTCAAAGCCTTACAATGTCCCAAACCTAAAACCGTTTCTGAGCCAGTGATGCTTTATCAAGATGAGACCTAACCAGATTCGCCAGGTTGTAGCAGATCTCAACTCATTCAACCCATACTATCTAGCTACGACGCGTGAATGCGTTCCATCTTACGCCACCGGTAAAGCCCAAACATCAAGCTTAATTACGTCTGCAACATATCCTGGACTTGTGCGATAACCCTGTCCAATCCTAGAGTTTTACCTTTGACTTTCTTAAAGATCCACATTAGAATTGAACATATATTTTGTTAGTGAACCGCCCCCTGCGACCCTTCCCTGGAGCGGCCTCAATGGGCTGAATTGCGAATGTCCTAAATGTCAGTTTTGAGAACCAGAATCTGAATGGGGCTACTGAAGCATATCCGGTTACTGTTTGTGGTTTGTGGAACATCCAACCACAGCCATAGAAAAATATCCTCTTGTAGCTCTTTGGTATCCCACTGTTCGGGTATGCATGCACAGACAAGACTTTCCAGAATTCAGTAAAGCATCAACGTTGTACTAATTTGTCTCTGGCTTGATCATATTTGAAAACTACTGTGTTTGGATAAGAGAAGATCTAGCGATGTTGCTGTAATTTGATCCTACAAATAATAATGGGTATTTTTGAGCAGAAGATGAATTATCTATTTTTTTTTTACACATTATTAAAAGAAAAACTATTTCATATTTTACTATGATGACCACATATACATAAACTAATGTCCCAAACTCCTTCGTTGTTGGGATATTCCATTTTTACAGTACTTCCCTTGCATTAATTTCACACCAATTTTCTTTGTCACTTGTACTACCAGTAATTAATTTAATAAAATAACAAAATTATCCTTTTATCATTAAGATTAATTCCCTAACTTAAAAAAAAACAAGTAGAAATTTAAAAAAAATAGGAATTTTTCTCCAAAATTAAGCCTTCTTACCTAGAATGTTATGATCGATGTGCACACCAATTACCCTTTGATCATCCATCATAAGGCTTCCATCAATAATATCAATTCCACCACGACGAAATAGCCATACACATTTAGAAATGTGGTTTGCATCAATTTGTAGAGGCCATTTTTTCACCTAAATTTTATTCACGTGAACCCTACAGTTTATTATCATCATAATTAACTATCATCAATAATTAACTATTTGAATTGACACCAAAACTATTAAGGCATTGTCCAATTATGGGCATAATACACATTTTGAGGGCTTTGTGTGTAAAAATAAAGGTTTTTTGGTATAAAATTCATTTCCAACTTAAATTTTCCACCTTTCCATTCATCAGAATATTTCTTCTTCTTTCTTCTTACAAATAACTATGCAAACTTTAAAAGTTTCGATTGACATAACATCATTCCACCACATTGAAAAACGAAATATCCATAAAAAATTAGTCCTCTGAAATTGTATGCAGTGTGCACTCATTATAGGTTTGATCAATAATAATAACCTTTCATTTGAACACCAAAAATACACCAGTGGCTTGTTAAATGCATCTTTAACGGGCAAAATAAACATTTTGAGATTACTGTTAAAATAACGTTTTTTGGTAAAAAAATGGTCCTTTTTTCGCCCTAAATTTATTTCCTTGCCTTATTACCATTGAGAAAAGATCTTTTCATATTTCAGAAGAAGAGTATTCTTCTTACAATAACTACATCAAATTTAAGTTTCCATCATAAAATCATTCCAATGCCTTTGAAAAAACGAAAAAAAATCATAAAACCTGATAAAAAACAGGATTGTTTACAAAATTTAAGCCCTTTGTACCTATCTTCGTGATGAATGTGCACTCAATTACAGTTGGATCAACATAAATAATAAGTACCTTCATGTGACACCAAAACTACATCAATGGCTTGCAATGTGTCGTCTTTTTCCTTCCTCATCCCCTTTCTACTGGCCAAATTACACCATTTCGAGAATTTTTTGGTGTAAAAACTTAAGGTTTTTGGTAAAAAAGTGCATTTCCACCTATTTTTTTTCATTCAACCTTTTCCTCCATTGAAAAAAAAGGGCTTTTATATTGAAAAGAATATGTTCGTCCACTTACATAACTATGTAAATTTAACCGTTATCCATCAATATGTCATTCCACGACATGAAAATGAAAAATCCATAAAAATGATAAAAAATGGGGATTTTTTTCACCAATTAGCCATGTCTAACCGTTAGTTTGGTGATTCATGGTATTTATTTATCTTTGATCATCATCACAATTTAATTTACCTTTCATCTGACACCAAAATACTCCAATACCTATTCCACCAATTTGATTTATGCCTTAAAATAATATTTTGATATTTTTCTGTAAAAATTGCATTTTTTGTAAAAAAGTGCATTTTTTCACGCACCCCCATTTTCCCACGAGTTTGGCGAGTAAGAAACTGATTTTTCCGAATTCTACAGAACTTCTGAGTATAGTAGACATTGGTCAGAATTTTTGCAACCATACACTGAGATTAAATCGATGTCGCTGATGGACTATAAACAGTCAACTTCCAATGACCAGGACTGGTTTTTTAACAGTTTCAAAGGTGTGAGAATAATTAACGGTGTACTTTGTCGGAAACATTGTTTAGAACTACCGTCTAATAGAGGACGCTCCAGCCACTTTTGCAAAAAAACAAAAACAAAACACCAATGTGTGCATGAAACCCAGATCCGGGACCCAGATTGGTTCCTCCTTAGCGTAGAATACCGAAATGTAAATCGCGGATAGGGTAGCACAAAAAAAAGCCCGAGGGACTGTAGTGAAAGAGTTGCGCTTCCCGAATAAAATTAATTGTGAATTTTTTGCAACACCAGTACGTTTAGGCATTGATAATCCATAAAATTTGATGGAATCTTTTTGCCAACCCCCCTAAAATGGCCCCCAGCTGTGGGTTTCAAGGTTATCACAGGGGTACAATTTAAATGTTTCCGCGTGTTAAAGCACACCATGGTTATTTGTCTGGGTTACAAAGGATTCCAAAAAGGTATAGTTTACACTTCTATGGCCTTATAGTTCCGGATTACGGGTTAAAAACTGTAAAAATGGTGAAAAAGTCGATGTTTGTGTGTACATGGGTCAAAGTTAAAGGTTCTTGATTCAGATAAATATGGGTGCAAATTGTTTCCCTTGCTCTAAAGGGGTTTGAAATAAGGAATATTGCCTTATCTGTTTTTAAAAAATTGTCTTAGTTTTCACGTTATTCAACAAAAATAATCAAACAGGTCCAATATAATCCAATAGCTGCCAATTATAGATGTTGACTTTAATTCGCCATTTTGGTTAATAACCAACCGTAAGATATTCAAAACTATCCTTCCTATATTTCATTCTAAATGGGGCTCACCCACAATTTGAACCACATTTTACAAAAATTGGAGCAAAAACTTTTAATTTTTTTTTTTTTGACCACTGTACAAACCAAAATTGACTTTTTTTACCATGTTTTAAAGTTTTTACCCAAAAACCCTCCCCTTTCCCAAACTCTAGAGTCACAGGTCGTATAAAGTATACCTTTTTGGAATCCTTGTAACCAGACAAACATCACGGTGTGCTGTTCAACACAATCGGACCATTTTAAAAATGTTACCCCTGTGTTACCTTGGAATCCATGCTGGGGGCCATGAAAGGGGTGTCGCGAGTGCTTCCATCAATTTTTTTGATTATCAATGTATAAAGTACTTGTGTACCAAAATTGACAATTTTATCCAGATTTGCACACTCACATAAGATCTGTGCACTACAGTCCCCCACTAGCATGGAGTGCATAGAGTTTATCTAAGTGTAGCTATTAATAGAAAACACAAAATTCAGCCAAACTGACTCCCATTGCTAATATTTCAAAATCCAATCCAACAAAAGATCAGCCCCGATTGAGACGCAGCTCGTGACACTTTCAACACAAACGCACATTATGTCCGACTAGTAGAAAAATTAAAGCATGGCGCGCTCAATCAATTCAATTGAATTGATAGGTTAATAAAAAAAAAACGCAATTTGGAAAATTTAAACAAATGGCAGCCATTTTGAATGTGCAAACTTTATAGATCGCCTTGAGTTGCCAAATAACATAATACATATTCACCCCAAGAAATGCAAAAATGTGTTAATACCAAATGTTGAAGAAATTACATTTTCGGGAAAGTTTGAATTTTTGACATACAGCAGCTATTTTGGAATTTGAATATTTTGACATATGACAGCCAATTTGGATTTTGGAAGTTGCCTAACCACCTCATGACGGCGTCACTGTTATAGTGTATTTCTAAATTATGTATATTCGTATATTTATGTGTATTGTGTGATGTCGACATTGTGGAAGCAGCATTTGATTTCAAATGGAAATGACGGCGTCGGATGGGGAGCTTCTGCAAGCTTGATCTCAAGAGCTTGAAGCTGACTTAGTACTGTTTTTTTTTTGGGGGGGGTAGGTACCCTCTATTTTCAACCAGTGTTTAGTCAGATCTTAAAATGTTCATGGGGTAGGTTTTTGTTGTTTGTTTTAATTTTTGTCTTTTGCAATTACCCTAAAGGAATTGCAGTTCTGCATACAAATTTTTAAAATGACAGTATGAAAATCAAATATCTGAATTATATCATATATTTGCTGTTGTAAAAATAATAAATTGTGTAATGTCTATTTATGAGAAAATGATTGATGTAAAGAGCAATCAATTTTAAAGTTCATTTACAGGTAGCATACCACGCAATGTTTCTACATACATAGGTTGCATAGTTCGACACCATAGAATTTGTATCTTAAGTTTGTCATCAGTATATATACAGATCGCGCCGCTCTATGTAATTCTCAGGACATTGTATTTCTAGAACCATTACCGTGACCCGCGTGTTCAATTGTGATCCCAACTTCCGAGTGTGCATGTTATTAAAAACAACAAGCTCTAGAGCTGTTAATTAAAAATAACACCCCAGTATCCTTCTCGAACCTGATTCGTAGTAGATAACGCACGGGAAAACAATGGATAACAACAAAAGACGCTAGCACGAGAAGTGTATGTAGTGATACCCACTGCGATCAATATCGGCGGACCAGAAGACCTTGGTCGGACCATGGAGGTAGGAGAGAAGGAGAAAGCTCTTCCCAAATCCCTTTGACCGATGATCATTGCCGCCCTCGTAAAACAGGTCGTAAAACTATTGTATTGGAACAATACAACACGAGATCGATATTGATGCTGATAGCATGTGCATCAACATTGCATCGATTTACATAGTTAAGCAGATAGCGACATATACATTTCACATACATATGTGCATTTCTTTATAAAAGCATGAAACTTGGCATAAATGTTTACAATTAAATACTGAGTATTGATTATTTTTAGACATGGAACCACGTCACCGTCAATCATCTTCAAGGTAAAACAAGATCATTTCGGATCATTTGTGGTCATTTATTAGAAAGCGAGATAGCATGTTCCTAAGATGATTACATTGATTCTAGTTTGAACTCGTACTTTTCGGCTTTTAAAAACTTGAATGTTTTGTAGCGCCGTATTTCTTAAAGTATATTTGGAGACAAATTGGGAAGAAAATGCCGTATCTAAACAATGGCACCAAACTTCACAGTGTCCGAAGTTGCCCGTTTTTCAATTTTGTCCCGAAGTTGGCCACATTTTGGTGAAATAAATGAGACCCTTGGCGATATCCGATTTTCACTTCAGAGAAAATATATACATGTTTTAAGCACATGATCCGTGTACAAAGTATTGTTAAAATGGACGTCCCATCGCCATATTTACCACAGCATTGTAATGTACATCGATGCAATGTTGATGCACATGCATTCAGCATTAACATTGATCTCGTAGTACGTTGTTATTTGCAATGTAGGCCTAATCAAAATCTATTTCATAGTATTCATGTTTTTAGGAAATATACAGATGAATAAATTCAGTTATCAATGGAGCATATTCAACAAGTAGGCCTAGGGCTAGGCCTGGCCCTATATCAATTTATTTTTGCCATTTTGGTTTTAAACACATCTTGGTGGGCAGGGGGGGCTGGGGGCGGGGCAAAATTTCACAGAGCGAATACTGTCGGGAGGAAGAAGGGGGTTTGCATATTAACTTACTTGAGCAATATTTTTTGGGGGGAAGCAAAGCACCCAATAAAGGTCAAACCTCAATCATTTAAGATGAACAATCGCAGCACCAGAAATGGTTTTTGGGGGGTATCGAGGGGCAAATTTAACTAAGGGGGCAGTGAATTTCCATAAAGTTCAGGCAAAAAAATTGCACATCACGGTCGTGGAATTGAGAATCAAGATTAAGAATTTCACACTTTTTTGGAGGGGGGGTCCCACCACATACCCTTACTGCCTTTCACCTAGCACCACCACTGTTTCTGAAATAAAAATGTTCTAAAGTAGTGTTTGGGCTTTATTTGATTAAACGTTGCACAAACAAAAATCCTTTTTTATTCGATCCATATTTTGGGAACAAATCTAGCCTAATTACAGGGACCAAACTCTACAAAAATTCCTACCTCTATGATTGGGGGCCCAGCGAAAGACAACTGAAACTTCACTTGAGACTCGAGGAATTACTTAAAGGTGGACTCCCCGATTGTCAGTCTCGTGGTGTCGTACACATGTTGCCATGACAAAATTTTGGTATCAGTTTAACCGCTATACAATGTTTGTTTTCTCATGATGTGGTGAAATTAATGTATTAAGCTTAAAGAGATAAGAGGACATTTCCAGCAAAAATGCCCCTCCCATTGTTTAAAAACAAATTTACCCAATATATTAAAAATCAACCTGGAGGACATAAGCCGTAAAAGCCACCTTTCATGTAATAATAGCTTTTGTATTTTTCCTGTTGTAACATTTACATATCCGAGTATGCTTGTTTATGGGGCCGCTCAGGACAGCAGGGGGAGTTCAAAACGTAGGTTTTTGTTTTCTTTTCTTTGTTCAATAAACCTACGAAATGTCCTCCTGGCAATGAATTCTGCAACAAAACGAAACGCAAATTTTCAAATTTGGAATCCTCATAAAATCTCGTGTCCTTTAAAGAAGAAGCCCGTCTTTGATTAAGTCGAAATGTATGTACAAATAGATCATGAGAATGTTTTATGAATTGTTAGAGGTATGCAACTTATTCTGTAATGTTTTAATGTATTTTGACCCTCAATTGGACCTTTTGTGACCTCTAGGTGCATTGAACTGACCTGTGGAGGTGGTTCCATATCCAATTTTTTTCCAATTTAATTCTCTACCTCTCTGGCCAATTTGATGCTTTTATAACAAATGCACAATTTTTATACCATTATCTGCTTAACTAACAGTACAATTCTGTGGTAAATATGACCAACTTCGGGACCAAATTGAGATATGATATTTGGAGACGACATCTAACTTGAATGGGAATAAAAAATGCCGTCTCTAACATTACACCAAACTTGACAGTGCCCTAAGTTGCCCGTTTTTTTTAATTTTGGTCCCGAAATTTGACACACATTTACGTGAAAAGGAACCCTTGCGATGGTTAAAATGGACGTCCCATCGACATATTTACCACAGCATTGTAATGTACAACTCGATCAATGTTGATTGCCAATGCATCACATTAAAAATTGATCTCGTAGTACGTGTTATTTGGAAGTAATCAAAATCTATTTTATAGTATTCATGTTTTAGGCAAAATACAGATGAATAAATTCTGTTATCAATGGAGCATATTCAACGAGTAGTCTAGGGCTAGGCCCTGGCCCTATATCACTTTTGTTTGCCATTTTGGGTTTTTCAATACAATCTTGGTGGTCAAGGGGGCTGGGGGGCAACATTCCACAGAGCGGATACTGTCGTGATGAAGAAGGGGGATTCGCATATTACTTACTTGAGGCATATTTTTTTTTTGGGGGGGAGAACAAAGCACCCAATAAAGTCAACCTAATCATTGAGATGGTCTCTCTGACAGGGCAAAGCACCAAAATGTTTTATTTTTTTGGGTGTCGAGCTAAGGCACATTTTTTGAAGAGCGCTCCGAATTTTTCAAATTTGATATTTTGGCACCGTTACGTTGGTAATTGTCTAGGGGACTATACCTGCGAACGAGAATGCTAATAAATGTGTTTTATCATAAATAAGCGATTTTTGTTCATTAGAATTGGGATCCCAGATTGGACTTAACGTCATAGCTAGAATGCTACGTTTTTATGTCCGTCACTGTGAAATAGTGCCACCTTGAAAAATAACCTCTAACTTGCTTGATTTTCAATAAATACGATTTGTCATATAATTGGGATCTCCGATTGGACTTCAATTAAAAAAAACGGCGAGCAGAATGCTACGTTTATGTCCGTCCTGAAATGAAAATAGTGCCACCTTGAGAAAATAAACCTCTAACTGACTTGCCTGAAACGCAATAACACAAACTAATGGATGAGCGTAGACACGTACAATTAACGCTTGTTTCCCCCCCCCTTCCCGGCTATTTCACATTGGAAGCTGTTTCCAGCAGCCGTTGAATTATTATCGGAGATCTCCGAGATCGATAATACTTATTATAAGTTACAAATTCCTTCGTTTGTGAACTAACATTTTTTCGAGCTTCAAACCATTCACAGGTATACTTTAAATAACTAGCCATTACCAATGCAACCACCGTGTAAAATCTCAAAATGTTTCAAAAATTGGGGGCGCTTTCTTCCAAAAAGTGGCTATTATTGCTTTAATAGAGCTTATCTCCTTCTCCTCCTACCCCCTCTATGGCCTCATTGTCTCAATTGAAGTGCTCTCTTCTGCTCATAAAATTCAGATCCTTAAAATGCAAAATAACCGCCTGTGGTGGTGTTCTACCGTGGCCTATTTTTGACCTGCTAAAAAGCCCCCAGGGGCGGATCCAGCCCTGGCTAGAGGGGGGGTGCCAAGATAAGATGGGCTAGAATTGCTGCGTCGCACAGGGGGCGGATGCCGGGGGGGTGTGTGTCCCCCTCCCCCAACCCGCCTCCCCGCCCCCGGCGAAGCGCGAAGCTCTGCATTTTTATCATGCCAATCAAGCTTTTTCCAATGTAGTTGATGGGGAATTGTTCATACACACTCATTTTCTAAGATTTCCTTTTCTTTTTATTCCAGCCAATATATTATAGAAAAAGGTACGCTGGCGAGTACAGCGAGCCCGAAAATGTTTTTAATCGTTTATGATTTGACAACACTGTTTACCTTTTCAACAGAACTCTCCAATATTATTACCACGTACATGATTACCTTATGTTTACAGCTATGATAAACGGTATTAAAGAATACCAAAAATATACTTGATAGTTGTGTTTGAATTAACTACATATAAAGTGTTCAAAAAAGAGAGTTCGTGTATATTAAGCTGGCAAGTGGTTGGTATGAGAGGTATGTCCCCTTCCCTCGGCGAAGCGCGGAACGCCCTGCCATTTGCACTTTCCAAAAACACATTTTTTTCTTATGCAACTGAGAAACAATTTGAACTCTTTACAAAGCTTTTACAAGTGGTTAACTTTACCATTCCAGGTATGATCAACTGTCTTAAAAAAAAAAAAAAATTTTCTAGAGGTTGATTGGGTTAGGTTTTGTTTGAATTAATTGCATAAAGTTTTCATGGAAAGTCCATATCAAGCGGCTCGAGGTTGGGTGGGCCCCCCGTCTCGACGCTCACGACGGAACCCCCTGCACACATTCACTTTCCAAAAACAACATTTTCTTATGCAAATTTGATAGACACATTTGAAATTTGCAAGTGGTTCACTCATAATGCTTCTATAGATAGATCAACTATTCTTAAAAGCACCCGTTCGATCGATGTTACGAAGTAAACTCTTCCAGCTTTTGAATGCTGAGGAACATGGCAATCTTTTAAGTTTTTGCATAAAACCTAAAACCTGTCATAACAATTTCAAATATCTTATGTACAATTATGAAAAACTACTTTCACAAGGTTGACTCTTTCTACAGGGTGTATAAATGTCCATGAGGAATACTGCTGACCAGAGGGTGTTTGACTCAATCCCAAAATGCATGCAATTGTGCCTATACTGTCCTGTATTAAACACATGTCCGTACTTAGGGATAAAAAGTGTTCAAAGCTTAAGAACCACAAACATGTCATGATTATATAATAATCATAAATAATAATAATTGAATATTTTAAAATAACAAAACGCGCGACATATCCACGTAAACGGGTGCTCAGAGGCCTCTGCGCTGCATGAGAAGGGCGCTCAGCAACCTCAGAGAAAACCATGATACGGCGAACAGATTTATGCCAGAAGCTCGATTTTATTAGAAGCAGGAGGAACCCGAGTACCACCCGGAAAAAACCTGCGGGACGAGTATGGATGAGAACCAATTCACATAAATCCTCCGAGAAGCTCGATTTTAGAAGCAGGAGGAAACTCGAGATTCGAGAAAACGCTGCGGGAACACGTATGGATCGAGAAACCAATTCACATAAAGCCGCCGAGAACAAGCCCCTGCCGGGGGATCGAACGAGCTCATTGGTGAAAGGCGAGGAAGTACGCTAAACCCAACCCGTTTCCCCAAAAATTCCTAAGTACTGACGTTATTTGGTGGGCTAAAATAGCATTAAAAGTCTGATGTTTATGTGGTTACGAATATGATTTTTATTGGATCACATGACCCTATTGAGGTGAATTTCCCAAAACTTGTGCCTTGTTGAATTGACTCAATACCAAAACCCCTCCCCCTTGACTGCTGACCTTCAACTCGACATGTTCTTTTTCAACCGTATTTTTCTGACCTAATCGTAATACTCATTTTTTGACTACTTATCTGTAAAAATTATTAACACTGTCTTAAACCGGGAAGCAGATATGACATCACAAAACACTTCCATTTTCGCCCAATCCAGTGGAGTTCTAGAGTAACCACATTTATGCGTAAATCGAATAGATACCTCACTCATATATCATGATATCTTCCTAAAAGTGGTTTATCCGTGGCACTGGCATGTTAAAGTAATAACAAAACCTTCGTCTCAAAACATAACAATAAAAAGCTATACAACTTTGAAACAGATTTTGATGAAAGATTTTTCTGCATAAAATGATTGCAAAAAAAAAAATCAATTTGATCAGATGGAACTTTCAATTGTCAATGACATGTTTTTAAAACCATGTTAATTGTATTATTGGATAAGAGTTTTACTTACCATATTGCACAAATAGCCAACTGTTCGAATGACACTTTGATATTGCCAGCCCACCAAGTATTATAATATGTCTGTTGTCTTAGTTTTCATTCCAATGAGTCTTCCTTCAACGTTGATTTCCACCATTGAAGCTTAAAATTGCTTCATTTTTTTCCAGCTTATAGAATACTTTGAATGTTTACAATATTAAAATTAATAATCTGATATATAATTAATTGTAATTAAATCAGACAAATGAGGGAACTGCAACGGGTAAAATAGATCAGCTTACAAAATCTACACCTCTGCCTAATTCACCAAATTCCTTCATTTTCAGCCTAGATAATAGAAATATCCCAATTACGACCACATCAACTCGTCACATCAAGGCCCCGGGTCACAGGTCGGGTCTTTTTTGTTTCTTTCATGTACAATTTGTTTTGATATATGGTCCATGCGTAACAAAATGATGGAAAGACCTCTTTCACACAAGTTGCAGGTAAATCGTAAAGATTAGATCAAGCAGGGATTATTCCCACGGATAAAGTAAACCTTGTAAAAGTGCAAATGAATGAAACAAAAAGCAAAACTACAGCTCTTGCAAGTGCAAAAGACACTACACAATGATGATGTATATAAAGGAGTATATCTAAAGCCAGATTTACATATGACAGAGAAAAAAAGAAACTGATGCTCCGACAAGAACTTAGACTTCTTAAGGAACTGGTGACAACAAACTTAAAACTAGTGAGATGGCAATGTCGGATCCTACCACCTACCCTTCAACAGAACAGCATCCTAAGAATGTATACAATTTCAGGTAAATAATACGTGTAAAAATACCAAGCACAATTGCCCTCGACTCCTATTTATCAGCTGTATGATACAAAATCTTCAAATGGAACGGCACCATGACGAGGTCTTACAGCCAAAACGGATGACTGCAGCATTTAACCACAACGGGCTGGAAGAATTAACCACCCGGTGGAAGACTGTAAATTAAATGAAAATGAAACGCTTTGAGTAGACACTAAAAAACATGAGTATATAACTCAACGTTTTTTGATAAATCAACACAAATAATAGCTTACTAAGAAAGAAACTTAAATGTATTCTGTAAATGCACAAAGTAGTGTCAACAAGAGAGCTTGATATTAATGCTATATTGACGAGGAGCATCAGACATCGTAGGGGTTTGTTGAAACGGGCTCCATAAGAGATTTTCAAAAGAAATTAGCAAAAACTTAGGATGACCCAAAAAGCTTCTACGCTTACGTAAGGTCTAAACAAAAAGACCAGTAGGGCCCTTGAAACCGACACAGGCAGTGTAATACCATAGGACAACCTACAGCAGAAGCACTAAACGACTTCTTCTCGTCTTTGTTCACATAAGAGAAACCAAATGTTTCCATTTTCCTATTACATATTCAAGGACCGGATAGGAGAAACTAAAGGAATATGGAAAAGCACTGCAAATGCTGTCAAGATAAATAAAAAACCTGGATCCTCCAAAGCAGCCGGACCAAACAAAATCCCACCATCTATCCTCAAAACATGTTCTGATGAACTGTGGCAGGCCGCTCGCCTATTTTTTGTGTAATTTACTTAACTCTGCCAGAAGTAAATATGTTCCAAACGACTGGAGATCTGCCCACATCGTACCGATCTACAAAAAAGGTTTAAGATCCAAAGCATTCAACAATCGGCCCAATAATTTGACGTCAGCGCAGGGAAAAAGGTTAGAAAGCATTATTTAGATATACAAGTACAGAGCCCATTCGACAAGTTTAGTCTAATACGCGCGTCACAACATGCAGTGGCGGCTGTAGGAAAAGAGCCCTGCCAGCAGCTTAAGGTGGGCCACCTTTAGCGTCAAGCAGCAACGCAATATCCCACTTTAGTGCGACTAAGTGTGTCCGAGGGGGCCCTGAGCAGCAAATTTTAGGGGCCATCTCAGCAGCTGCTGACACTGCATGACTCGTAAATCCGCCACTGGGTTTTAGGAAAGGAAAAGCAGGACCGTCAAATAGAGGGGTGTAAATTGGCAAAATGGACCTTTTTGCACCAAATATGGCCCTTTTTGACAAAAAAGCCCCAAACCCCAACTTTTTCCTAGCTCGCCCTTCGCTCGCATAACATCATTTTTTGGACCTTTTTGGAATTTTGGAGATTGGATGGGTACATAGCACCGCCCGCGCCCCCCCCCCCCAGGCTACGGCCCGGATCGTGCACTACAAATCTGAACGAATACCTGGAATGATCAAAAAGCTCATAGATAGTGGAAACCAGTTGATGTAAGATATCTAGGACCTGGCAATTAGGCCTTCGACACCCGCACACACCAAAGACTGATAGCAAAAAATCAAATCACATGGCCTCGAAGGTGTAAAAAAAAAAAATTTCTAAATTGGATCGAAACATGGCTGGCTGGTCGCAAACAGAAGGTAGTCACTCAAGGAGCAGCTTCGGGTGGAAGAAATAAACAAGTTCAGTGTGCAGGATCAGTGTTGGGACCACTCTGTTCCTTATTATATGGAACGATATGGAGACTGCTATTGGCGCAACGGTCACAATAAGCAAATGTGCAGATGACACCAAACTAGCTCACCCAGTGTCAACAAATGAAGACATAAGATGCATGCAGAATGATATAGACACTTAAATGAATGGGCAGAAACCTGGCAAATGAAGTACCTGTAGATAAATGTGGAGTTGTGCACTTTGGATATCACAAACGTCATCATTCTTATCAAATGGGCAACAACATTAAAAGAAACCGTCGAGGAGAAAGACCTGGGACATCAAATCAACAAATAAGTGAAGTCTCAACCCAATGTGCAGCTGCCGCAACGAAAGGTAATAGAGCATTGGGGATGATCAAAAGAAAATTGCCTGAGGAGGCAAGGAAATCATCCTGAAATTATACAAATCACTGGTTCGTCCCAATTTCGATTATGCAATTCAAGCAGGAACCCATTTATCTGGAAAAGACAAGGAAAATGGCTTGAGAAGAGCAACAAAAAATCATTACAAGTCTTCCACATTTGTCGACGAGCAGATTACACAGACTTATCTAACAACACTGGAAAAGGGACATGAACAACAGACATCATCCAAACCTACAGGATTATAAACCATTGCTAAGATTAAACCAGAGAACCTCTTTCAAAGAGCAGTTATCAGCACAACACGTGGGCATTAACAAAAGTTGGCCAAATCCAGATCAAGGCTCGACTTAAGAAAAATTTTCTCAGTCGCCAGTGGTGGATAGCTAGAATAAACTACCAGAAAGTGCCGTCCAAGCGCCAACATTCCTCTGCTTTAAGCAGAAGTTAAGAAAACTTAGTTTTAAATGGGCAAAAATGGCCAAAACCCTGCCATAATATTAGTCATATGAAGATGTGAAGGTGTTGCATCTAAAGGTTCGTTTCATACTACACTGCAATGTGCATTGCCGGTAAGTTGCAGTGCTTCGAATTACGGTCTCTGTCCAGTATATGCATGCGGTAAATGCCAACCGAGTTAAAGTTATTTAACTGCAGCTGCAGCAGGTTACGTTGAGTTGCTGCAGCAAGTGATCGATATATCGGCGCTGCAACACACAGATGCAGCGAGTATGAACGAACCTTAAGGGAGTCTAAGGTAAGGTATGTCTATAACACTGCATTAAGCATGGAAAATGTCCTAACTTCAGTCCCAGAGAGTAGCGTTTATACATATAAATTATTCGTTAGAATGGTGTAGATGTATAGTCAATAATATCATAAGATATAATAAAACAAGACTTATATAGCGCCTTTACATGTGCACAAGCGCTGAGAAAAAGGAAAAAAGCAGGAATCAAGGAAAAACTGAGATTTGAGATTTGTTTTAAAAACATGTCAAGACAAAGTGTACGGACACTATTGGCAGGTCATTCCAAGGGTGAGGACCTGCACAGAAAAGGAACGATCGCCCGCTTGTTTTTGGAACGGGGACCTCAAATGTAATGCCAAAAATCCGCCCGGAGACTGATCTAGTCTTGTTGACACGTGAATGAAAACTAAGAAGACAGAATCCCGGAGAACTAAAATGAGAAAGCTTGAAGCCTGAAAGATGACCTTGAATTGAATCCTCTTTTAACTGATAACCAATGGAGAGTGGTAGAAAAATACTCTTCATTGAAAAAAAATAAAAGGGGGCCCTTTTTGGACATAAAACATGCCATAAAATTAAATCTGACGGGCAAATGAATTAGATCCCTTAGAGAATTAAAAGTATTTTCAAGGCAAAGTATGCCCTTTCCATTAAACATTGAAATGTTCCAGAATTGGTACCAGAGAGACGCGGTATTTAAGAATTATCTTCTTTTCTACAATACTGAAACTCACCTAAAATGTCAAACAAGCAGTTAAAGTTTATACACCTCAGAAAAAATGCAACTTAGAACCTTTTCTCTCTATGGAAACCATCAAGAATGCAAACCTAAAAGTGGGTATTAAAAATCTGAGAAACAAAAAAGGTTTCTAACACAACCATAAAATGTGCTAACAGGATTAAAAGGACTCGTTTAGTTTGTTGGAGAACCCTACGAGGTTTCATACAGAGACACGTTTCGAACCTCTTTGGCACATTTTTTCGCGAGTGTGCAGTCGTGTAAATTCTTATGAAAATGTTTGGCAAAAGCATATTGAAAGCAACAATATAAAAAAATCAACATTAAATGTTGACAAAGGTTGGGTGCTGTCGCATTTCGTTAACAGGCCTAAGACAAAACCTTTGTCGGGCATTTCTTGAAAAGCGCTAGAGGATGACAAGTTGCAAGTTGTATTATAATTTCAGCTGCAACTGTGTTTGATATTGGATTTTCTGGTCAGAATTGGGGATTTGAGCGCAACTTCTACAGAATCTAGGAGAATCAGTATTTAGAAAACGACAATTCCGCATTTTCCGCGCACCGAAAATTTGTATTTTCTCCACCAATAGGCGGCCTGAAAGTTGGCGAATTCGCATAATTACGTTTAAAAAAACCCCAAAATGTCGCCCAACTTTAGTACTTCTTAACCGGCCCTCTTTAAATTTCTCATCATACCAAATAGGACTAAAAAAGTAAAACTACCGCAATGTTGCAATCAAATTGATGCTAATCACACAACCTGAAAAGTTGTGAATAAAGAAAAACAATGTTCTATTGCGTCTATGCAACAGTATTTTTTCAACACAGAATCTTAATGGTTTGAGTAAAAGATTGAATTGGTTCAAGCTTCGTTTATTGATTGAGTATTTAACATTAAAGAAATACTCCACTCCTCATCTATTGAATGGAACATTCAAGCATCATTATGTTAAGGTAAACAAAAAACAAGCAATGGTAAATAAGAGGAGGGCTTTTAAAAAATATTCAAGAAAATTACAAACCTATTGATTTTTAAAAAACGAGAAGTGGTTATTTGCTAACTTTGTAATTTTAAGAACATTAGTTAAAAGGAAAAACACGGGTGTTTCGCCATACGCGAAGCGGTCGGCCGCGCGATTAAGTTTTGAATCTTAAAATTCTTCAGAGAAAAAATACATAAAGGGGGAAATGGCGTAAGCTATTTTTGTTTGTTTTGGGAGTATAATTTCGCTCTAAATTAATGGAGTTGGTGAGTTTTGGTGCACGTGCTTGCCGTTGCAAGGTATATTAAAAAATTGGTCGAGACGCTCACGGCATTTCTCAAATAGTGTCATTCCTCTATCTTTCTTTTTCTGTAGAAGTATCCTTCAAAAAAAATTCCGGCGTTCGGGGGGTGCCAAGGCACCCCCGAGGGCCACCCCCCTGGATCCGCGCCTGGTTTCATGTGTCGTTAAAATCCTAGCAGTAGCTTGCGTGTGAGTAACTCATCCTTTTTAATCTGACCCCTTCTTTGTGTCTGTTTCATGTTAATTATTAAAAGTTATACGTGACCGAAGAGGAGAAGAATCTAACAGAAAAGTTCAGGTTATGTGTGGTATGCCTAGTAGGCGTATATTGTACATTCCGAAAGTAGTCAAATTGCGCTATCAAATTATGTTTATTGTTTAAAATGTAGGACATGCACAAGAAATATTGTACAAATTGACCCTTAGAAATCGTACTTGCAATATATATATATATCTATATATATATATATATATATTATATATATAGATATATATATATATTCGTATAGCATAAGTGTTAAAAATTCCATTTTAAAATATCAAGGGGGGGGGCATTTCAACATTTCAAGAAAAAAAAATCCAGAAAAAATAAATCCAGAAAAATAATTGCAAATAAAATTGCTTTAGATTAGCTAGAGAAAGAGGATAAAGAAAGAAGCAGAACGACCCACTTTGCTTGACCCACCTATCTGCAGCCCCATAATTGCCAATTGTTATTCATATTTCTCACAAGTGGGCCTTCCGAGGATAATCCTTATCAGAATTTCTCGCTCGAGAAATTCGCAGTTCAAACAGAGGGCACAAGCTGCAAATGCAGGACTCCCGCTAAGGGTAGCAATCACAATAATCAGTTATAGTCCCACTAGGGGTACAAAGTCAACTGTGATTGTGACTGGTTCAATGATAACAAATGAAAGAATAACCTAAACAGATCATCAAACATAACCCGTAAGTGTGTATTCTTGCAGTGCACAGTGTAATTTTTTGTATATTGGCTATTTTAAATTTGTTCGCTTTTTCAGTATTGAGAACAGGTCCACGCAGCACAAAACAAATATGAACAACTCAGTCATGTAATAATGCGTACAGGGAAAATTATTGGTTACCATATTAATGCAAAACTTTTTGCATACAAGTAAAATGGTTTGTAATAAGACATCATAAGTGCATTTCAAAAGAGAGTGTTAACTGGGAATATACTAATGAACATATATTTTTACAATAGTCACAAGTAAGGGATCTTACTGCATACCGTTAGATTTATATTTTCACTGAAAACTAGTAATAATTTCACCAATACTGGTCCCATTAGGGACTCGGGTATAGTTAACTGAAATTGGTCCATTAGGTCACTTTTCGGAACCCCTGGCACGAGCATGGGTTGCCCAACGGAAAGAGCCCCCACCCCCCGTTCCACACGGTTCACATTATTCAACTTTCATCCTTTATATCTCACACTGGGCAGTCTTGGGCACTAAAGCTGAATGCATAACGATGTACAAACACTGCGTATTTAACGAAAACAACAACAAATACACTAGTGCTGCAGCACCAACCAGTTTAGGAGAGTGGCACCGGGGCCGGAATAATAACATTTGTCATCATAGCTAAAATTGATTGTAGGGATGTGGAGTTCATGAAAACGGGTGGTGACAAAATTAAAAGTGGTGGCAATTTGCATACGACGCCATTTTCCAAAAGGGAAGCCATCTTAAAGCCAAAACACATAAGAAGACAATTTTGGTGTAACATTTTTTTCTGGGTCAAGCAGTTCAAAACAATTTTTTCCCAAACTATAAAATGTTGCATGTGCCGATATTTTCCAAGATGGAACAGCTGGTGGTGTACATAGACGGTTCAACCACTTTTATCAGTATCGACAGAAACAATCATTAAGTCGAAGCCATGGAATTAACATGTCTTACATGAAGGATAATTGTATAATAATTGCTTAGAAACTTCCAAAATTGAAGAAAACAATTGCCTTTTGGTTTGAAAATGCAGAAAACTAGGACATTGACAGAAATTTAGCTGAAAAATCCAATATGGCGGTCATAAATTGTGATGTATATGCAAGTAACATGTCTTATATGAAAGATAATTGTATAACAATTACTTAGACTTAAAAAAAATTGAAGACAAAATTGTCCCTTGTTTTAAAAAAAACAGTAAGTCTAGGAAATATATTGCATTTCAGTTCAAAATCCAATATGGTGGCTATGAAACAAATGTCCGGGCCTAACCCTGTGATGGCTGACATTTTATTGACACAAATCTTACATTTCTTAATATATAGCCTATGAAGATGATTGTGGTGTTATATTAAAGATTTTCTGGATCAAGGAGTTCAATAAAACTATTTACAAAACTGTCAGATGAATATAAAAGTAATGGCAGTTTTCATACGTCACTATTTTCCAAGATGGTCAACATATAAAAGATAAAATCGTTTATACCCCATGCTATACAGCACCTAGGATGACGATTTTGGTGACAAAGTGGAAGTTTTTAGGTCAAGGATTTTAACAGCAATATTCTCAAAACTCTCAGATGAGTCGTGAGTCATGTCATTCATGGACTACCAATGTGACACACAAAATAAGACACCTTGACTACTCTCTATGCATTCACCCAAAACATATATCTGGAATTGTATGGGAATTTTGATATTTAGGCCTGTATTATTTTAATAGAAACTATTATTTGTTTGTTTCAGATATGTCAAGAGTAAAATGGCTCAGAATTTCGAACAATTAAATGTCATGGTCACGTGCACACCTAATGATAGTCAATGTTTTGAGGTTTTCGTTCATAGGGGGCCATAAAGCGCAGTTAGGAGGTTCTAAGGAGGAGTTACTAAGGATTCTGTGTTGGTATTAATCATCAAGCATCTGGGTTAATATATTTATCACTTTGCCACAATAAGCCTGACATTGCAGTAAGTTAACACTCTTGGGTACTTGTACTTAAAATATTCGGCTATCTTGGAAAAAAGTGACAAATGCAAATAAACATCACTTTTATATTCATCCTACAGTTTTGAGAATAGTTTTATTGACCCAGAAAACACTCATTTTGACACCAAAATCATCTTCGTAGGTTATATAATAAGTAATAGGCCGTGATACGTTTGCGATTTAACCATCTTTTCGTGCTCCAGCACTGGGGATTACTAACTCCCTTCACTAAAATTTAAAAATAATTTGTAAACCAGGAAAAGCTTTATCCCCAAATGAAAAGAGTGCACGTTATTCAGAAAAATGAATAAAATGTCAACTCAATTTACTTCCAGAATATCAGTGACCAATATATACACGTAAACTCAAGCGAACAAAAGAGCTATTGATAGTCAACAATCAACCTAAAAACACCTCGGATTTTTTTCTCATCTGGGTATGCAAGTCCATTGTTACTGCCCACACCTTTGAAAACATTTCAAGCTATTTCAGGTGTTATCACTTCCCCGTATCGAGCTCTAGCATCTGTTCATAACATAAAGGGCAACATACTCACCTCGCTCATGAGTTTTAAAAATGTAGGTCGCTGAATACCATTGCCTTTCTTGGTAAATTGAATAGAAAATGGGTTTTAAAGACAATAACTTGCGGATTTAGGTTATGCACAAATTAGGTCAGCCCTTGCAAAGGGCTATTCTATCATGAATGTTATCCCTTTACAATTTCTTTTCGAAAACAAATATTAATCATATGGTCAAAGTTAATTGAACACACAGTAGAATCTCAAGATTTCTTTCACCGCGAACGAGGAAAGAATTTACGCCAATGCGAAACGGAATCTGTTCAACTGCATGCACAATAACAATGGACCAGATATAAAAGAATGTGAAGTGTGTTCCGGGCCGTTTATTGAATATCATTAGCTCCATTGTTCGCTTGAGCATGTTGAGGTTATGTATATACATTGGTCACTGATATTCGAGAAGTAAATTGAATAATTGAAGTACATTTTATTCATTTTTCTAAATAATGTGCACTCTTTTCATGTGGGGACACAGCTTTTCCTGGTTAAAATAATATTGTTTTAATAACATTGTATCATGTACCATGCATAGCCTATAAGAAATATACGGTTTTCTTTGATGAAATGTCGGCCATCTTGAAAAAATAGCCGTGTATATAAATTTCCATGACTCAGACAATTTTGGCAATTGTATATTGAACCTCTTGACCCAGACAACATACATTCCAACACTAAGTCGCCATAGTAGTGCTATTACCTTTAAAATGGCGGCCAATCTGAAAAATATTGGTTTATGCAAATTGCCATCACTTTTATTTTTGTCATCACGTATTTTCATGAACTACACAACCCAATGATCAATTTTAGCTATGATTGCAAATGTTATTATTCTGGCCCTGGTTGGTAGAAATCTAAGGCCCTTTTTCATTTGATACTGCAGCACTACACACCGGAGACAGCCGGAACATGTTGTAATATGCAATATATTTTGACACTTTTACGTGTTCGTAGGCCTAAAAAGAGTTTTAAAAATAGTATGCAGTAACGATTGCTCGCCGATCATCTATTGCGGCAGAGCGATTACGATCAAAGGGTCGCTATTGAATCCCTTCCTTTTGTGCGGGTGAATGGATAAAAAGATTAAAATCGGATGGTGGAAGTCGTTGTGCTTCCTTCTATCTCTTTCTTCCATTGATTAAGGGAATCATGTACAGATTTCTAAACCCTCTGATTTTCATTTCAAATACATGATTAAAGATGCACAAAAAACAATGCATCGAAACTACAGCGGTACAATCAGAAAAATAATTGGTTAAATATGAAATTTCAAAATAAGTCATTCTTACTTGGCATAATATTAAAGAACAGTCCAGAGATATAATCAATTTAGTGCGATATACCAAAATCGATTTTGTGCCATTTTTATGCATGGCCAGAGTTGTTTCGCTCAGTTATGCCATGATGTCTTGAAGCTCTCACAAAAGATTGCAACTTGACAAAAAAAACCACGGATTGAAGTAAACAAAGGAAGTCGAGTTTTATCGACACAAGTTTTAATAGCCAACCTAATCAGTTCAATGATAAATATCTTCTTTTCTTAAGTAATAAACAATACAAATATTTATTACGCGTCAATGAAATGGAGCTTTGAATTTATTACAAAATTGGTATCTGTTAAAATCATGCCAGAAGGAATGTAATTGCAACCAAAAGAAACACTCCAAATCCAAAGAAATGGTTTAAAAATATTGCACTATCTTTGTGTATTTTCTAATTGTTGAAGTCAATAAAATTTGAATTTGGAAGCAAAGTATCAACGTGTTGGTAGGCATTTGTGTTTCATGATATACTTCAAGACCATAAAAACTCTCTCCTTCAGGTTGCTGTACGCTCATGGTTCTCTTCTAACAAACAACAGTATGTCGAATGTTATTCACTTTTTCTTAAAGCCAGAACTTACTGGTCATAACTTCCACCATTACGTAACTGTTTTCGTATCTTTTAGAGTTTCTTTATGAAGTTAATCCTTTTTAAAGAATTTCATATCTGTTCAAGTGTGAATAACTAATAACTAATTCTTTCACCGTTTTCACTCAACCAGAAAGTGGCACAAACTCGATACTTGTGTTCACCAGTAAGCTGGAGTTATCTTTCGATTGAAACAAGCAAATGAGACGAAACAAAAAATCCTGGAAAGCCTGATCCTTTCTCTTAAGTGTGATGTAAAAATCGACTAACTTGTGTTGAGATATATTATTGAAAAAAAAAATCAGTTTTTAATTGTACCATTTTTAGACAGGCTGTATGTAGGCTACATCAACCAAAAAGTAATCGGTGTTTCAAAACTGAAAAGTCAAACAAAGCGTTGATATTACGCTACAAGACAGGAAGTTGACATGAAGTGCGATAATTCATCCGTAGCAAAAACGTTAGGTTGCAGAAGCTTAAATATACAAAGAGTGAACAATTTATTAAATCTAATATTAGAAGAAAACATAACCTGTGCCATTTCTTATGAACGAAAATCATCATCATCATCATCATCATCATCATCATCATCGTCATCATCATCACCATTATAATAAATCCTTGTAACATAATTGTTATCGGTCCATGCACAGTGGGCCAGGGGGTGTCAATAATTCAAAAATCGACCCCTTCAAAATGTCAATTTTATGTTTCCAATACCCAGTAAACATCCAGACATTAGTTTTTTTTTTTTTTTTTTTTTTTTTAGACAGGCTGTATGTAGGCTACATCAACCAAAAAGTAATCGGTGTTTCAAAACTGAAAAGTCAAACAAAGCGTTGATATTACGCTACAAGACAGGAAGTTGACATGAAGTGCGATAATTCATCCGTAGCAAAAACGTTAGGTTGCAGAAGCTTAAATATACAAAGAGTGAACAATTTATTAAATCTAATATTAGAAGAAAACATAACCTGTGCCATTTCTTATGAACGAAAATCATCATCATCATCATCATCATCGTCATTATCATCACCATTATAATAAATCCTTGTAACATAATTGTTATCGGTCCATGGTTAAATCAGGAAGATATTTTTAAAATAGTTGCTTAAAGTTGCCAATAAGACCACGATTCCTACCTTCATTTTCAATAGTCTAAGATTCGGCAAAATTATAGATATACTATCATTCAGTGGGAAGAACCTGATAAATTATCACCTCTATTGTTCCTGTAGGTTATGCTTGAATGAGACATAAGCTATTAGGGGTATTCAATAAACCATAGCTCTATCATTGATGGTATTCTGGTTTTTACATACTTTGGGAACTACCTGGTCGTCGATAGTTGTACGTGTATACGAGCGTATATGATGTATGCACAACCTGGAAAGTATCTTAAGCCATCAAATGAGCAATAA
>JAMKCH010006071.1:0-31211 GCA_023653785.1 Ophioderma brevispina
TGCGGGAGATTAGCGGTCCGGGTGGTACGGAGATTGTGATCACTCTGATTTAAATGGAGAGATGTAACAAAGGCATGACAAGGAAATAAGGGAATCCTTTGGAAGGTTTCCAAGGACAAGTCGCATCGACTGATTCGCACGGAAATGAAAATTCGCATACTGGGCACAGTGATGGGTTTGATTGAGATATAAAATGGTGCAGGGTCTCAGATAAGGAGATTGTGGCACTAACTGTCTTTAATTAAACGAGTGTAAACAAAAATTTCAATCACGCACATTTGGGACTTAGCTCTTGTCACTTGTTCAATTATAATATGTCATGCTATTATTTATCCCTAACGTCCTAGAAGAAAATAACTACCAACATGACGATCACCGCCAAAAGGGAGGTAGCGTTATTTATTAGACTAAGGAAATTTCACCCTAAAACGTTATTTTTTAAAGTGCAAAAAAGTGCAAAAAATAGTTTAGGGGCGTTAGGGATAAATATAGACCTTCAAAAACTGCTTTATACACATCATATGGCGCAGATTTGCACTTTTCTGTATATTATCAGTACATGTACTTGTTAATGGCTAAATTAGTTTGTGTTTACAAAACAAAGGAAATAAAAGTATGTAAAATAGAACTTACAAAACCAAGTCCCTTCATTCAGGACTGTTACAATAATCCATACTTACTGTTTTGCTTTTGTAAAATTGATTATATTAACTTTAACTGAAGAAATTGGCAGTTTCTCCTTGGATGAATACAATTCTTACCACCAGGTCTAATGTAATCAATACCGAAATTGATAAATTCTTCTATGAAATTCTGTCCAAATGGCGAGCTATCATTTCTCGTAGGAAAGTTCTAGCCATTGATAGCGTTTCTTACCAAGCCTACGTACAGTACTAGTAAATAGTTAGGAGACACCCCCGTCCACTCAAACATAATTTTAACCTTAAAGGCCGACACAGATATTTCCTGAGGAGGGCGTCCGCAATTTCCACAGTTCACATGCTTGTCCATATATAATCACTGTGTTGAAATTGACCTAAGCTTAAATCGAATTCCTTCATATACAAAATCACAACTTTGTTATAAAATCGAATCCGGAAATTTTGTTATAACACAGTATCCTATTTCACTGACAAATTTGGAAATGTGAATTTTAGGTTACAATCTTTAGTCTAGTTGACTATTTTCATTATTACAACAAAAAAAATAAATTTCGACATCTCTGAGCAGATTTTAATATTAGATTGCGATTTATTTCGTAAAAAACAGTTTAAGACAGATGTTATTCTAAAAGCGCAAACAAAACAAAACAAAACCCTAAAATAAAAGAAAAAAGAAAAAAATTAAAAAAAAAAACCCTAGATAACGGAATAAATCCCAATTACATCAAAGGAACGCTATCATTGGCTAAATTTTTTCCTAGTTATAAATCAATTAATATTGGGCGGACGGGTTGTCTTTACGGAATGAGTGTAATATCCACATTGCTTTATTTCGTAAAGATACCCCGGTCACAAATTATTTTGGTCGGGCGAACGTATCTAAAAAATAGTTTTTCTTTCTACCCCACAAATGTTTCGTATTCATCAAGCCCTGCCCTAGCTTTCAGGGGCTATCGGTCTGACTGCCACTGATGTTCTTATCTAGAAGTATTAGATTAGATTGGTTTTAAGCTGAGGCGTAATTAAGTATAATTTTGTCTTGCAGAAATTCGGTTAGTTATGACTCCACGGCCACCTTTGGTATTAATTTTCTCTTAGGAAGAAATGTTATTAACCATCTTAAAAACGGGAGCTGGATTGGCCTATTTATCATTATAGGGGTTTGTTTTGAAAATGCCAAAGAGAAAGATGGCCCCTCAAGACAAGCCAATCAACAGAAATAACGGGCACTGTCTGTATGCCAGCGCAGTGACCTATGGTTGCAGGAGTGTTTTTTTAATTTCCCAACAAAACATAATTTACGTTAATTTACTTTTAATGTAGTAATTTTGATAGGTTGGTTTCTCTATGCGTATGACTGGGATAAAGAAACTCGCGGCAGTGCATTAGTCTGAGGGCTACCTGCATGGACCCATACTACTCCAGCCCCAATCACATCCAAGATCAAGCGTTGCTGGAAATCCAAGCGTCAACCCGTGCTGGTAAGAACGATACTGATCCTCTAGGCTGAAGGCCATTACTCATATGTCGCCCTTTGTTAGCTTTAGTTCACCAGGCTGTGTTGGGCCTCGCATCCAAGCTCTCAAGGTGTTGTTTGTAAATCCCGATCGGGGGGGCAATCCCATTTGAAGGTGGCCGTAAATGGAAGGGTTAAGACCCCCCCCACATTTTCTGCATCATTGTCACCCAAATATATTTTCGACTATTTTATCACTGTCAAGCAAAGACTCCCATTCGAAAGCTTTGAAATGTTTTCATCCAAAGATACCCTTGTTTAAAAAGTGCCCAATTCAAACCTAAGAACCATTTTTTGGCAAATTTTGCAAAATTTGTCGCCAACATAACCAACTAGATATGGCACTTTGTTTCACACCAAAGACTTTAATGGATGTTCTCTGTACCGAAGGCAGGTTGGGTTAAAAGCGCTAACCTTAAACCCGTATGTAAAGTGCTCCCCACCCCGCGCGTAAATCCAAGGGGAAATCTAAACGTCAACCCGTGTTGAAACGTCACCTTTCAATTAAAACTTAGCATTAGAGCTGCAAAATATGGATCAAGTTCATCAAGTATACATTTCAAATTTGCCTTACATTAACCCCTGTTCTGTGTTGTGCCCCTAATCAAAAGGGGGAACCAACGCAGCGGATAAATTTATAGCTTAGAATATTTAAGTTTATTTTAAAAACGGAAGGGTGTCTTGGTCGAAAAATTGAGCAGTCTTAGGTTTTACCTTTTAAAAGGTTTGTACCCACACAATATTAATCCTCACAATAAATTCAAATGTTCCAATATATTACAGTTAATAGTTAAGTAATAGTATTAGTAAAACATTAGGTTGGTAAATATTTAGTATGTATTTAATTAAATAAACTAAAACCACAACTCCTCACACAATAAATTCCTAACACTAATTCAAATTGTTTCAATATATTCAGTTAATAGGTAAGTTAATAGTTTCGTAAAAAATTAAGGATAATATTTAGTTATGTATTATAAAATTAAATAAAATCAAAACCCACAACTCCTCCGGAAAGTAGTGGGGACTGTAGTGTAGCTCTTATGTGACGTGCCAAATCTGGATTAAAATTGGAATTTTGGCCAAGTACTTTATGCATGATAATGAAAATATTGATGAAGCACTGCCACACCCCTTCCATGAACCCCCGCTGGATTCAGGTTAACCACATAGGTAAAAATTTTAAAATGTCCGATTGTGTTGAAAAGCACACTATGATGTTTGTTGGTTACAAGGATTCCAAAAAAGGTATAGTTTAAACTACATGCGGCTATGGTTTCTTGACTCTATGGGGGGAAATTTAAAAATGGTGAAAAAAAAAGTCAATTTTTTGTACAGGGGTCAAAAATTAAAAGTTGCTCCAATTTGGATTATAAAATGTGGTTCAAATTGGTGGTCTATCGGTAGAATGAAAATTTAAGAATAGTTGGACTATCTAAGGTTTGGTTATTGACCAATGGCGAATAAAGTCAAAGCTATTGGTATATTATTGAAGGCAAACATTCCTTTATTTCAATCATTTAAGCTAGGAAAACAATTTCCCTACATTTTGACCTGAATCAAAAACACCTTTTTAATTTTTGGGATCCCATGCACAACCGAAAGTGCTTTTCGCCATTTTTGCCGTCGCGTTTGTCCGTTTTTTTTTTTTTACCCATAGATAGTAAAGTATACCTTTTTGGACTCCTTGTAACAGACAAACATCATGGTGTGCTTCAACACAATCGGAACATTTTAAAGGTTTGACCCCTGTATAACCTTGAAACCCAAGCTGGGGACCATTAAAGAGGTTGGACAAGTGGCTTCCATTCAATTTTATGGATTGTAATGGACTAAAGTACTTGTGTACGAAAATTCACAATTTATCCGGATAAGCGCAAACTCTTTCAATTACGGTCCCTGCTGAAGATCACAACTTACACTTTATATCGGACTAGATAGGAGCTAGAAGTTCCATTATATTCTGCACATTAGTATACCTTAGTTTCTGGTTACAAAGTTGTACTTAATAGTATGAAGGTTTGCTTTTATTGTTAGAGCGCCTTGTCACCTAACAAGTAGTACAGAGAATGTCATGGCGCATTGGCTGAATCGATTTAAAGTGCAACTTTGTCTTTTCATCCATAACCATTCATGCAGAGCCTAATGGTGCAAATTGCTGGATGAACTTTTAAGTGGAACTTTGGAATCTGCACATTTGTCTTATTCGAAGCGTCGTATGGGAAAAATGACGTTATGTACGGAAATTAGGTTCTCAATATTCGCAGAACGTAATTGTTCTTTTGTTGTTTTCATTTTTGATAATTTGATGACCTTTTGTAAACCTGTCGCTTTCTACAAGATGAGATTGTCCTTTGTGATGTGATTATTACCAAATATGGTGATGAGTATAAATTGTAATGAAATACATCGTGCATTAAATTGGACCGGATATGTACTTGTGCTGGCGAATCATTAAATCTATTACTCGTTTGCATAAATCTACCCACAATTCTATTTTCAAAATCATGGCAGTCGTACTGTACGACATCACTGTAAATTTACAAAAGACTGACGATATAAAATGCCGCAATTTCACAGACCTTCGTTATTTCTTTATGAACGGAAATTACTTATTACAGAATATTTTTAGCATAAAATATGCACTGATCAAGGGCACAATCATACTTGCATTAAACGAGGAAAAATAACGGAACAAACTATTTAGTAACAGTAATTTTAACAACCGTTTAAATAAATTTATGGGCAAATGTTACTGGGATTTTTGGGAATGCATCCTAGAACCTTCAGTAAATTCACCTAATTTTTTTGCGGATTTTTTTATAAAGCAAGCTAGCAACATATTTTTCCATAATATTTTTTTTTCTTGTTATTAAAAAACCTTTTTTAAAATGAAGAGTGTTTTCTACCTTTGTCCAGTGTACTTTAAAATTTTAAAATTCAACAAAGAATTGCCATTTGACAGCAAAGAAAAGGGAACAAATCGGTAAAATTACAAACCTAACTGACAGTGAGTGTAAATTTACAAAGATTTTCCTAACATTGCATCAGTTTTTTAATTATGCTATGGGTTTTGACAAATAATTCAGAATCAGTTTATTCCAATCTCCCAATACATAAATCTGATAATGGTAGTGTAAAATTACGTTCAGAATGAGAAAGAAACCAAAACATATGCTATGAATACAATCAATAAAAGAGGTTCATGTAAACGTAACAAAAAATAAAATATATAATTATATCAGAAATATTGAAATCATATATCAAAAAGTAACATGTAAAATCTCATGTATAGGAGAATAAAAAAGCTATACAAGTTGAATAAATATTTTACCAAGTGATGCTTAACCTCGTTCAACCGAGGGGGTGGTTCCCACCCCACCACCCCACCCAACGGATGAATCCCCTGTCGCACAAAAACGCAAACGACTATGATCTAAGGCTTTCGTATTAAGTGTAGTTCCTCATTTGCGGTCATTTTAGAGAAAAAAAAATTGAAGTACCACCTCATGGGGGCGTCCGTCAAAGTCGGAAGGTTGCCACCTTCCTTACTTTACTGTGTAAAGATGCCAAAAAATTGGACTTTATGTAAGTATGATGCTACGGTAAGCAAATATTTATTTAGAGTAATAATATGTGTATGCTTACTTTGGGCACCCATCATTGCCAACTAAATAGCAATTTGCTTGCATAAATGGCAAAAACGGTCGAAAAACCCCGATTTTGGCGATTTCTTACAATTTGTCGTATAAATAAAATTCATTTATGACGTCACTTTACGGTCATGTTGTTAAAACTTGATATGTTTGTAGCTTGATTTGAAGAAAGGAAATATGGAGCTACACACTGATACTCAACAAGATGATGTCTGTCGCTTAATTATAATCAATCAGGGGGGTGGTCGTGAACGTACTAGCAAAAACCCTTGGTTGGAAGAGGGTTAAATAAAAGTTGAAAGAGATGAGTTACTTTTGATGGCTTTGGGCATTGCATTTAGTAAATCCATATATTGTAACGGTGTATTTTATGGAATTTCTTATAATGTGGGTTCATCGGCAGACTTCGGTCAGACGCGAGCCTTTCGAACATGCTTTTTACGCAACGTGTATGTTCATGTATGCCGGCACGCGAGCATGTTGAAAAGACTAGCGTGGGCGCCACGTCTGCCAATGAAGTATGAACCCACTATTTCAAGTAGACTGTGTTTATAGTGTTAGATCTAATTTGCATGACGGGAATTGCATAGATGTGACAGTGTTGATATCCAAGTGGTAGAGGTTTACTATACAAGGGTACATGCATATGGGAGTGTTATGATTAAAATGATTGGAGACCACCCGAGGAGTTGTTCATATTGCTATTATTATTTTGCTGAAATAAAAGAGAGAATCAAGATAAGCATCGTTTCTATCTCCAACTATTGAACAAATGGGGTCAGAAATTAAATATTATGAAAAATGTGAAGATATTCCATTATAAGGAATGGCCTCACTCTCCGTGTATTCCATCAAACGGTTTGTATTAATATTATTTTAACGATTGCGAGAGGATGTGATTACCAGGAAAATGTTACTCTCCAAGCTTTGTTTACTTACGTGTGAGACTCATTTGTTATTTTATTTCGATGTGGTCATTGTTGTAACCCTGTTTGTTTGTCATCCCATGTGGGAAGGGAAAATACATTAATTAAAATTGAAGTAGAAAAACATTTGATTGGACAATAACATTATTAGTGGGTCTCATGGACCCCCCTTGGGCACTAACGGAAGTCAGCTGAGAATTAATTTTAAAAATCAAAAGTTTTTTATTTTTTTCAAAGATATCCAGTGAATAATGACATATTATTGGAAATAAACAATTATTAGTAAACAATAAAATCCTTACCCGTTATATCATGAAAACAAACAATTTATCGACGACCGTGTGCGAAACCATTACTGTACCAAAATCAAAAAACATTATTCAACACTTTTCAAAACTTTTTTAATATCTTACTCTAGAAGACCCAAAATTATAATATTAACATTTAACTTGCACAATTCAGACCAGTCTCAGTCTTGTAGTTTTACAGGTGATAGTTGAAGTCTTAGGATCCATTGGTCACTGATATCGGGAAAAGGAAATTGAGGTATATTTTATTAATATTCCAGAAAATGTGCAAGTATTATTTGCGGGATATCAGACGTATATCGTCATGTGAGTTCAAAAAAGTCGTAACTGGCATTGATTTTATATTATGAAAAAGTTGGTCATTACGCATAATTTATAGGCTAGCGGACCAGATCTCATAGCGGTTTACAAAGGTGACGCAAATTTTTTATGTACATTAATTTTCTACAAATAAATTGTTAAAATGATCAAAATTCCGTTTGACGCGTGTTCTCACTTCTATATAGTATGTGCACATTTCCTGAAAAATGATTAAATGTCATCTCTTTTTTCTCTACTACCCGAGCGGATTTACATCTATAGCCCCCATTATTTGCTTGGAGCCAATGAATCATGGTGTACATCCCCTAGTCACTGATATTCATGGCATAAATTGAGGATGACATTCAAGTCAGTTTCTCGAGACGTGAGGACACACGTAGAACTGATTTCTATAAAAAAAACGCATTTAAAAAAAAAAAAAAAAAAAAGGAAAGAATATGTATATACCTCCCAGGGGGACGCCACCTTGGACCTTATCCGAGCATCTTTTCGCTTTGGCCTCATTGGCCTATTATATACATATAACATTTTAAGGACAGTCTCAATTTCTTGCATAAAGTTATTAGGTTTAGATGGCCGGAATTTAGGTGTTTAGATACGACGGTATTGTACTTCCAAATTGAATTTCTATTGAGTGCACAAAGTCGTACAACTGGGTAGTGATTAGATACGACCTTGTGTACGACATCGGTGGCAACCTAGTTAGGAGATACGCCCGTTGACGGTTTAAGCGATTGGGGGGGGTGGGTAAAATGGAAAATGGATGGGAAACGAAAAGCAGCCCAGGGGGGGGCCAGATAGCGGGCAGGGGAAGGGGACCAAATTTATGCTCAATTTTGGCACAAAAAAAACCTTAATAACATATCAAAATGTAGAGATAACGACTTTGTTGCCGACACGGAGAGGAGAAAAATCGTGTTTGTGTAGATACGCCACTTTAATTAGCTTATTACTTCATAATTAGTCGGCTTAGCTTAAGTGGGAAATACAAAATTCGTCATAATAATTAAAGAAATACATTTTCATAGCATTTGCACATAATTTCATTTGAAAAGTCAACAAATAGAATGAAACACAAAATTCTTCATCCTGCAATCAGAAATGGAGATACGACTTTGTTGCCCCACAGTGATTTTAAAATTTATTATTAATTTACACTTGGCTTTCCCCTAGCCCAACCGGACCCTCCCCCCCCCACCCCCACCCCCCCCCCCCCCCCACACACCCATTGGGGCAACAAACAACCAGATGAACGGGACATGACCCATATTCCTATAGTATGTATTGCAAAGTCAAATAATAATTGATGGCACTGAGTATCAGTCTCCCAAGACAGCCCAGAATGAGACAGTAGCAAGATGGGTCCGCAACACCTGGGCTTATGCCAGTTGGCAAGCCTTGAAACATTTCCAGATGGAAGCACAGAGCACAAGAAGCCGGGCCATACAAGCCAGACACATTCCACCATCCACCGGTGAGCCTCCTGAAGTTTGGCCCAGCCGTCTTTCCCTAAGTGTCCAAAAGGATGGCACCCCTGCAGAGGTCGCAAGTCCGTGACACCAATTTTGTCACTGACACGGAGGCAGAGCATTTCCATGGATTATGTGATACTGAGTGTGGTAATAATAGTAAAACGAAACTTCTCTTATTACTGGTAGAAAGCTTGACATTTTTTCAAACGTCAACAGAACGCCACGAGACTTGTGGAAAACAAAATATTGCGACCTTCCATGGTAACACGTTTGCTCGTGCGTAAACTCATGAAATGTGATTGTTTTTTCCCATTTTTGTCGCAATAAAAGGAGACATGGCAGCAACAGCAATGTACGTAAGTAAGTAATTCATACCACAATAAATGTATTTTGGGGTAGGTAACAATAACTATTTTAACTTATTTAAGGTCACGACTTGTACTCTTTTCATGTTCTGATTAAATTTTACGATATACCTGTCTGCACACTTCACTTATTATTGCCTGACGGTTACTTCTATTTACTTTTCAAAATTTCCATCGGACAACGAGGGTCGCTATACCTCCTCTTCAGTGAGTCTGTTAACCTTCCAAACATTGGATATATTTGTCCGGTGTGCAGGTAGCTATGTCCTCCGGACTCACCGTCCGCCTACACTTTGAAAATGGGGCACTCGATTCATTTGACGCTCTTCCATGCAACATCCAGTTCATTCACGCTTTATGCCGTTGTCCGTCTATGGCACCACTGCGATTGCCAAATTGTGTAAAACGTTTTTTCTATGGGTGGGGAACACGAACTATGATAGATTGCGATTTTATTCTCATATTGAGATATGTGTTACACAATATGGCACTCGACGACCCTCATGGAGCCCGGACTTGGTCCTGCCAGGCCACATCTCCTTTTAACACCGGTAACCCATTTTATACACCTGGGTAAGAGAAGTATTGGGTGTAAGCGCCTTACTAGGGTGCAAAACACTGGCCACGCGGGGATCGAACTCGCAACCTTTGGCGTATGACTGGGGCGTTTTTAATCCCTTGGATCACATGTGCCTTTCTATTTTCTTGCTGTCTTGCACAGGAAACCTATTGAATTTTATTAGTCCCAAGTCTTTCAATTTTGCGTTTCCATGAAAACACCATTGCAGGACTGTTTGTTAGTTTTGCTTGTTAAAATGTTAATGACTTTGTCCAATTTCCAATCCGCCCTGGGGGTCCCGGGACATAGCGCGGTATATGCCGGGACATAACCGGGCAAGGTGGTAAAAAAAGATGCCCCGCAAGCCGGGATGTTAGCCGGACTGTCGCCGGGAATGTACATAGCTGTCCCCGCCCTGCCGGACAATCATTGAGGATAGCTGGACTTAAGCCGGGAGTACAAAATTTTTTCCCGGATCCGCCGGGACATAAACGGCGACTTTAACGCATGCCATGTGTCACACCATATAAAACCAGGTTATCAGTGAGCAGTATCGACCGCCCCGTCAATCTGTAGTTATCAAACCATTTTTTATATAGCTACCATTGCAGTCCGTTCTCTTCCATTCGTGAAAGGCCAGCCGCAAGCTATACAAGTACCACACACTCACGTCGTTGCACGGTTAAGATATCAACTAATCCGATGATCGATATTTTCAAGTAAAAAATCGCCAGAAAAACATCAAAAATCAACATTAAATGTTTAAAAAAATTAATACAACTGAATCAAAAGAAATTACTAGAAGTTTTTTTTCTGGATTCATTTAATTCATAAAATCCCCTAGGGTAGTGAAAGCTATTTGATATTTCTTTTGTAAATGTCCAGGTATATTGTCCATTTCATGGATTTTTTACAAACCTACTAAATCAAGGTTTGTTTCTCAAACATAAACATTCCGATGTGGTGAAATTTTCGGCTCGGTTCTGACACTCCGTGCGATCCAAAATGTAGGATGATTTTATATAGCTAGACATGTTGTCGCATAGACGGACCAGAGGCCGTATTGGTTACGATTTTTTTAATAAAGCAGTCCCCGCCCCCTCTGGCCGAGAATCTACGGGGATTTGTCGCACCGAAGCCCGGCTTATTATGGGCCGGGACATAGCGGGGGGAGGTACAACAAAAAATATAAAGCCCGCTACCCTGGATTTTTCCCCATGCTAACTTTAGCTGGGGACAAAGGCGGGGATGTCACGAGTGCAAATGTACATTTTCCCGCTAGTCCCACCGCAGTTCCCGGGACCCCCATGGCGTGGATTTGAAATTGACCATTGCATAAAAGAGGCAGGCCCGTAGCCAGAAATTTATTGGAGGGTTGCGGATTTACAGAAGTGGACGCTTTCGCGAAGGGGCAACAGATTTGTGTAATGGTACCGCCTACAAACCATTTTTTTTTTTCGGCTCGCTGTGCTCGCCTGTTGGGCCCGAACCGGTTTAACCGTCGTCTCCAAAATCTGAAGGAGGGGGGGGGGATCAGCTTTACACGAACATTATTGCAGTAATACCGTATATTCCCCCGTGGTAATTGGTCAATTCTTATTCATATATTCATATTCATGAAACCACACCCTTAAAACAACAGACAAGCTACAAAACTTCAGCGGACCTTTGCATTATTTTTTTTTGGGGGGGCACCCCCATAGGCTACGCGGCCCCCTGTTGAATCGGACTACTAAAATATTGGTTGCAGAGTAAATACTGGAAACAAATAACGAACAAAGCAGAATCATTCCTTTAATGGCAATATAACATGAAAAACAATAATACACGTATCAGATGATCAAAAGTAATGGTACAAAAAAAGGAAATACTATCATTTACAGTCCGTATATACAAAAAAAAAATGTCAGCCCGTTGTTTAAATGGCAAACCCAAGCAAAACGACAATGATACAGATAATATAAATAATAATTAATATTTTGTTTTTTAACGCGCGACAAATCCCCGTAAACGTGATCAAGGCGCTGAGCGGCTGCCATGAAAGGCCCTCAGCACATCAGAGAAACATAAATAAAATAAAAAAAACAGTAAATTTTAATTTATAAAAGTGTTTTTTATAAATAAATTTAATATTGAACATATTATAAGATTGAATGTCGAAATAAAAACTTCAAAACGTCAGAAATTAGCCATAAATGGTAATTTATTTATTTCTTTAATGTGGAATTACCCCTTCAGAGGGCTTAAAACATCGACTAACAAATTCAACTGGAAAAAATTACCTTCTATTGCTTTTTGGTTTGACGACCAAATACGTGCCTTCCATTCAAAAGTTATAGTAAAATGTAACTTCGCAAACCGAAATCTCTTATCAGATATGTTCTTTATGTATTTTAATATATTTTTCCCTCCAAGCTGCGATCTTTAATTTTTTCCACTTTAAATAAAAACTTTATCTCAAAAGTACATAAGTTTTTCATCTCTAATTACCACATGTTTATTTGTGAAAATTGAAGCACTGTTACTACTATAACATAAAGTAAAATAAGCAATTTCTAAAATATACTCAACTTTAAAAACATGTTTCTACAACAAACTGACGTATCTTCGAAAGTGAATTTAAACGACATATCATCCTTGTAGCAAGGATTTTTAAAACTATTTAATCATACAGAGATGGATAGAAAGCAATTAAAAGTATACTTATTGGACTAGATTGGAACTAGAATAATTCCAATGACCCCTTAAAACAAAGGAGCTTTATCGCCAACTAGAATAACAATCCGTTAATTAGAGATAACCACACTGAACCCCCCAAAATCGTGTGATTTCAGTACATGTTCATTTCATTATTAGCTGACAGATAGCTTCAATCAGGTAAGCGCTCGACTCCAGTGAATGCTCATCCATGCGTATAGCCTTGCGTTCAAGCCCTGTGAGATTTAGCTGTCTTGTAATTTTCCCTGGACAAGAAATTTAAAACCCGCTTGGTTGTTCCTATTTACCCATGCGATATTTGGGAAGCTGGTCCCGGCTGCGATGGTTATCTCGATTTTTGTTTGCTGATAAGGGAAATCGCTGATCCGAATCTCTTCTCCCTTGATAAATGATGCTAAAATGGTTTATGGTATGGATTGGCCACAGTGATATCGACCATTTGTAAAAGAGCTTAGAGGCCAATAGCAAAAGGAAAGGCGCTATACAAATCTCTGCTAATTAGTAACTATTATTTTATTATTTCTGAATTATTTTTTCATGCCATCAGTGCCCCTTTAATGTTTTTAATTTGCAGAAGGGCCTATTATCATGTCCCCACTTCTTTAGTTGTGTTCTGTAACATGTATAATCCCATTTTGGCTGTACATTGAACTCCATCATACAATTTTTTTATTGTTTGTACAATGGCGTAAAAGAAAGAAAGAAAGAAGAAAGAAAGAAAGAAAGAATAAAGAAAAAAAGAAAGAAAGAAAAAAGAAAAAGAAAGAAAGAAAGAAAGAAAGAACGAAAGCAAAAAGAAAGAAATAATTCAAGTCGGTGTAAAGAAACTGGTGTCCCCCCATGAAGCGTGTCCTAGCTTAAGCTACCATGCAACATGTACGGAATAAACCGTGACCTTGGGGACGACGAGGCCTTTGGTACGGTGCTGAAACAAACGGTTCGTACCGCACTCAATGGAGAACACAATAGACAAGATGGGTGGTAGGACACTCATCAACAACACGGACACTGTTTATATGACACGTCATTTCCCATAGACACACGTATACTTGTGTGACACACGAACAAGTCTCCGTCCCAATTAAATTACGACCCAATCACAAAACTAATTTGGGTGTAACTCGGCTGCGTATTGCCTAACGACTCAACACCACAACACCCCATTAAAATGGTCTGGGACCCCCGGCACACAAATAGAGGAAATTAGATCACGCGAGTTTATGACGTAATAAAAGAAATACATAAGACACAGAGTCACACACAAGTGTACCTCACTCATCACGGACAGACCAGACAGACTACAGACAGAAAATTTGGATCTCGTTTGATAGCATTATACTGATAATATTGAATACAGAATAACAACATACCTATAGGATGGAGGGTCACAGTAGAATGGATTGGTGACCATAAGCACAATGTCTATGAGATTAACAGTGTAGGCTAATTTTTGTGGTGTGGTTATTGGCAGCAAAATATGAGCGTACCCTCCGAATAAAACGCCCACCATATTTATTTAACAAAACACTATGTAATGAAAATATGCGTATGAAGATGGAAAATCGGTGACCACCAGTCATCATAAGTTGTTCACGTGGTTCAAGTAACAAAACATGCGCCGCCGCCTTTGATGTTTGGCCATTAAAACAACAACCTTGCACTGGCTCACTCACTCATCTCGGCTTTATTTTGGGAATAGATACCATCCGAATCACTTTTGTTCTTGAATACTAACATTTTACATACATCTCTACATCAAGGATTGGCCAGGCCAGAAGATACCGTGGTCTCTCTTGTATTGTGGCATTTTTGAACAATGGCAGATTGGAAACCCAGAACACGTTGGCTCAGAAAGTCTAAAGAAATGGTTGGTATGTACTTTTTATGTTTACCGTTGGGTTTTTTTTTTTGTAGTGAATTGGTAAATTTAATGGAATGCTTAAACCTTGGATAAATATGAACATAATATGAAAAGCATTACGAGACGCAGTTTATAGTGATTATAAATATTTTCACCGTGTCACCTTCATCACAGAGGAAATTGCGAAAAGGTATTCTGAGGGGGACCCGAACCTCTAGTGTACGAGACCCAGAGTCCTTGACCACTCGGACCTCAAAACAAAGACTCGGAGATAAGTTACCTATATACTGGCCCAATCCCAAAGTTGAGTCGGGTTGTTCGTTTTGATGTTGTAATATGGAAAATACCATTTAAAAAAACACAAAAACTAAAAAATTATTTTAAAACTTCATATAAAACAGGTGTAGAAGTAATTCATTGTCCGCCGTACTCATAGTCTGGCTACAATGGTGAAGAAAGGCCCTCATTTCATTTTGACTCTTCATGCAACAGTAGTAGTTCACTCTTTTATTCCGTTGTCGTCTAGGAGACCCGGACTGTGGCCGCGCCGGACTATAATTACTTCATCACCCGGCGTTCCTATAAAGAAGCCTCCTTTCAAATGTTATTTAAAAGTTGAAAATTAGCCACGGTATAAAGATTAAGCAACAGATGTTTACAACTTTTATATCTAAAAAATGTAGTAAAAAAGCTTTATAAACCGTAACTTTGCAGAGAACAGTTCATAATTATATTAGGGTTTTTTTCATATGCTGATCGTGTGTGTGTTTGTTGTTTGTGTGTGTTGTTGTATGTTGGTGCACGCGCCGCGTGTGTATGTGTGGTGCGTATGTGTTTGTTTGCATATTTGTCTGGAAGCTTGCTTCTATACAACTTGAACCGAGTAAACTTTGGCTCCATAGTAGTACTCTATACGTCTGTGCAATACCTTTAATAACTTGGTGCTCAAAGAAACTATTATTGCCTGTAACTTAGCGTTTAATTTGAACGTTTGCACTTTTAAATTTTCCCATTTTTATGACATCTCTTTTCACCTCTTGGCGAGAGTGTAAAATTTAAAAGTATTTCGCCTTTTTTGTGTTGGGTGGTGTGTGTTTGATTGTGTGTAATGGCCTTTTTATTTGTGGTGGTTTGTGTGTTGTTGATGTGTGTGTATGTGCGTCTTGATGTTTTTGTGGGTGCGTGTGTGTTATGTTTGTTTGTGTGTTGCGTGCGTGCTGCTTGCGTGGGGGTGTTGTGAGAGTGTTTTTTGGCGGCGTTGAAGAGTGTGTGGTGGGTAGGGCCTATGCCTATGTTGTGGTGCTTCATGCTGCATGCTGGGGATTGTTGGATGACCTTGAGAGTGTGTTTGTGCGTTTGTATCACTTGTGTTTGTGGGTAGGGGAATTTTTAGAACAGAATTTTTATTATGTGTCTGATGTACTGGAACGGATGCATAGGTTGCCTTCCGACTTGATCGGGTGAGGCGGTATGGTGGGGTGGGGTGGGTTGCGTAGCATGACGGGGTTGCGTACGTTTTGCAGGATTGGTGGGTTGGTTGTAGTCGTCAGGTCTGAAGGCCACTATGCATTTCGAATTTGGTCCACATGAATTTATATTTTAAACATTATCTGAAATCTTAGCTTTTGATTTAAGTTGATTCATCGCTATTTTATGTTTATTGTATATTTTGAAATGTGTTTTTAAACATTGAACTCTTTGTAAATGATTATGCATGGCCCCGGTAAGACGTTCTGAGCTGAATCGGGTAACCCTGGGTAAAAGAAAATACATAATACTATAAAAGTAAACACAAACGTTTTCAATCAACCCTTAAAGGTGCAACGAGAGATTTCCCATATCAGGTGTCCCTAAAAAAGAAAGTCTAATTTTTTTGCGTTATGCAAAGGCTTTCATCAAAAATAAGCCCTCCTGAAAGGAATTAAGCTGAGAAATGTTTCTTTATTACAAAGAGTTGCGAAATTACTAATTTCGTATAGGAGCAAATACAAAATTCAGTGTTTTATAGTTTTTGTTTTTATTGAAAATAATAAGCAAATCATACCCACTTTTTCTTATCTTTTAGGCTTTCTGTAGCCAATACAAGCAAGAAATCCTATTGAGTGTTTTAGCTATATGAAATTACTATTATGACACAATATTTGTGTGCCTCAAAAATCTCTCGTTGCAGCCTATAATCCTAAGCAATGGTTTAAAGTTTAATATATACTGTTCTGTTTTAACACAGTATTATTTCAAATGGTTAATTTTATCCAATGTTAAATTAGGGTTTGTTCAGAAATGATTTGGACCCAAGTTCTCCACTTTTTATAGGGTTATTTTTTACGCATATATTATCTTGAAAAAAAAAGAGTAATTTAATGAATGTTTTATTACATAGGATTTTTAAGAAGTTTTCAATTTGTGACTTGTAGTGGGCCTTATGCCAATTGTGTTTTGAAGCTATTCATTTTCAGTATACAGAGTGATGCTAGGATAACTGCTTTTGGCGCAAACTAGGTTTATCTGGAAACAAGAGCCAAGTTTAATCCCTGAAAATAACTTTATCAATTGAAAAAACCTTGCATTTTTCGACAAACTTAGTTACAACTTGGGATAACTAAGTTTTTCTGGGAAAACTCAGTTTATCGAGAAGACCATGAATCTCCATGAATTGTATATAGTTGCTTTTTTGGGAGAAAACTGAGTTTATATCTGACAAAAATCAGTTATCAGTTTAAAACCTTGTTTTTTCCCAAATCTAGTGTTATCATTGTTTAAAACTATAGTTGTCTCAAGTCAACACTAAGTTTTATTGAGTTTGATTATTGCCAAAACCCCACTTAGTTATGAATTGAACAACGCCGAGTTTTTCACCTTGAATTATAAACTGTGTTTAAGCACATTGAAAAAAACAGTTTTTAAAGGAATATGTTAGCACCAATAAACTGTGTGTATGCACTGAACAGCATGTTTTTTTTTCTTTTCTATAGAACCTTTTTTATAAATATGTAAGCAATCGATAAGAATTAGAGCCATCCGTGCCAACCCAACAAGGTTTGACCGCCTGGATTTATGCAAATACCATTAGCGGGAGGAAATCGAAAAAAAAATTAAAGGGTTACTTGCGGGACTGTTGTTTTAATTGTATTTTTTTTTCCGAATGTAATGCAGAATGCCAATACGACATGAAAGTTTATTCAACTTCAACATTTAACATACCCCGTTTAAGATTACGCGCATAAGTCACGCATGTACTTACTCGTGGTTTTGAATGTAGGAAAAACATGACATAAATATTTAGTGTAGGGGGAAAAAGTCAAACGTTATATTATCCGTCACTCATCAGGGGTTTGGTTTTTTCGTCCACACTTATGATTGTAATCAATGACAGCTCATGCCAAGGCCCTTTTATTTATGGACAAAAAAAACGATACTGTATGTAATGAATTCTGTTATTTATGTGGCCGGAACGGCCATAGTTAAGATCGGTTTTAAAATATACTTTTTTCTTGCTTTTTTTTTTTTTCATTTTTTGTTTCTGCAGCATTGAACACATGAAAGAGTAACAAACAAATCATTACAACACCGAAATATTTAACAGTTATGCAAAATTTTCCTGCGAGACACCCCCCCCCATTTTGCAAAATGGCCAAGGGTACATACTTGTACATTCAATTATCAAAAAGGTTTTTCACCGAGTTGCCAACCGATAGAAACATTTTGTTTAAACTCCTCTTTAAACATATAAAGCGTCAATATCCAAGGGTATTTCTTAACCTCATCTTAGCGGCGTGCAAAAAAAGGTAAGGTTATGTTACCCCTGGCTTTTTTTTTTTTCCTATAAAATGAAAAAATTTCAGAATAGCAAAATGGTTATTAAACAATATCATATTGCCTGTCCCAGTGCCAAACAGGATTAAAGTTTTATTCAGAACCAGATTTCACAAGTAATTCCTTTCATTAACCAAGGTCTGAAAATCACTTCCAAAGATTCTCACCGACAACGCACTCCCAAAAGATGCGTATCGTTAAGTGTTTCGTCATGTTTATTGCAAAAAGTGGCCACACTGGGCCTATAGATGTTCCAATCTCATCAAATAACATTAGTACATTAAAATACGATTTAATAACGATTTGGAACCAACGTAGCTTCCCTCCAGTGTGCATTTTCTAGTTTGTACTACAAATTTTATACCACTGAGACTTGTGTAACTGCAGGTCAAGAATTGCATTCTCCATTTTGAAATACACTTAAAAACGGAACAAAATTGCCACTTTAATGTATTATAAATTACTTAACCACACCCTTTTACTCTCTGATTATTAAAATATTGCATATAAACACCAGTATGGGGTTAGAATATAATATTCATCAGACGAGATAAAAGGGGGGAAAAAGACCTAGACATTGGCCTGTCTAATACCATATAATTTAAAAACATTTAATTTTAACACTAACTTGATCTGCATATCATGCAAGGGGAGAAAGTCCCCATTTGAGCCAATAAGTCATTATTAGTTTTACACCACTATCATTCAAGTATTGGTAATACCCACATTTTATTATTAATTTTAATGTTCTCATTATACCATAATCTGGAATTCAAACGTCTCTTCTAGACAATGGGTGTAGCAATATAGTGAAATCTTTCCAACCAGATTTATCATCTTTCCAAACATCATTTGTAACTTTACCAATTATACGTTCCCATTGGTTGCTGACGAAATTTCCAAAATTACATTTATGAACAAACATATTAAAAAGGTATAATATGTTCTTATCACTACCCTTATGAAGCCACCTGATCCATGTAATTTTTAGAGCCTTCATAAATTTTTCAAACTGTATCATGCCCAACACCCCCTTTATCCATAAGGAAGTGCCATTTTGATTTCTGTTAATCCTATCAACCACTCCCCCAAACAATTATATAACTTGGTATGAATATCTGTAATTTTCTTTTTTGTTTGAGTTTGGGGATTGACAGAATCAAGGAAATTACCTTTGGTAGTAATAGAACTTAACCACTCATAACTCTAACCTAACTACTAGTCAGAACGTTTTTGACCATGATGAATAATTTTTGTAATGGCCTGCATTGTAGTGGGTGGTAATTAATATTCATATATTTATCTATCGACACTAAAAGTACCCCAAGATATTCCAATGTACCAAGACCGTGCCCAATTTATATTGTAATCTTTGCATCCTAACATCCTGGCTACCTATTTTTTTGGTTGCCAATCAAATTGCTGTGTTGGTTTTTTTGGATATTATCTTCAAACCTGAGATTTTCCCGAAATTTTTTTTAAGTAATCCTTGAAAATCTCTAATAAGGATTTTCTCCCGTACCATCAAAAATAATTTTGTGTCATCAGCATACTGAAGAATTTTATATTCTAATACCTTGTAAAGTATACCTTTAAATTTTTCATCAAACTTATTTTTGATGGCAATTTAACAACTTGTGCACATAGAAGAAAACTGTATGGAGAAAGCCATCCCCTTGCGACAACACCCGACCGAAGGGGAAGAAAGGGTCCATGTGACCATTAACTATGACTGATGACTGTGCATCCTTGTAAAATAAAGCTTATCCATTTTTTGAAGTGATCACTAAAATTAAATAGATTTTAAGGTACTAATTAAAATTTATGAGAAACATAATCGAAAGCCTCTCGTAAACAATTAAGAAAGACATCCGGGGATCCCCATTTTAATTTTGTAGACCCATCATATCATAAACTTGTACTAATATTTTTTTCCCCGATAAATCTACCAGACATGAAACCGGACCTGGTCCCATTACTGCATTAAACTAGGCACACCTTTTTCCATCTTCGGCAACTCATAGATGCAATCATCTGTATACAACACTAAAAGAGATATTGGCCCCAGTTTTTTAAAAAAACTGACCGGGGTGTTATCCCCTTTTGGGGAGAATAGTGATAATCCCCCGTTTCTGTGTGGTCCGATAAAGAAATCCTTATCATACGCCGTCATTGATTGATCTAAAGAAGAAACCAAGACCAATCTATGAAAAATATTTTTAAAAATCAGCTTGTAAACCCATCAAGACCCCGACTTTTATTATTACCCATTTTCTTTAATAACCTCAATTCACTATGCTTGAATAGGACCTTATAGAATGACTCTTTTTCTGATATTTTGGAAAAAAACAGACTCTGCATCACCAGGGGGAATGTTAGCTGAAGATTGACTAGTTTTAGTTTGTGTAATAGCTGTGTACATGGTGGGGACATGAGCATTAAATATCAAATTAAAAGTCTGGTTTCTGTCTGATAATTACCTACAAAATTTGCATGATATGATACTCTATGACCTCAATGATGACATCCACTACCATTGATCTGGACTTAATCGTATCTCTGGATCTGGATGTAAAAAAAAATGTCTTTTTTGTTTTTAAATGTGTATCGTAATTGGGTCTGAACCGATAGAACCTAAAGAGGAACATTGAACGTTTTTGTAGGTACTTCGGTGCTCGCAGATTTTTCCCAACCACTACCTTTCGATATTTTTCCATCGTATAATTTTTTAAACACTTTTTATTTTTTTTATTTTTTTTAGTTTTTCCTTTTTTTTTTTAATTATTAGAAACAGGATTACGGTACGTACGTACACCGGACCGTGCCGTATATTGAAACTGCGTGTTGACTCCGTTTCTTTGTTCGTCGCCGAGAAGGCCAAGTGTACACAAATCAGGGGAAACTGTGAAGTGGTCACACTAGCTTACCTTCACAACCTCTAAATATATCTTAACCGTGCCATAGGATCTGTCCATAAATGTCATCTTTTCCCAAAGGAGTTATTTTAGGAAGCATAGCAGAACCAATGCTATTTATCCACACAACTTACCAAATTTAGCCAGTACACAAATGACCCCATTTAAAAAAAAGTTTGTTAATAGTACTGAATGAACCCCATTTTCAAGCCTTGATACACCCCCGCTTGTGGTCAAGACAGCCGGTACAGATAGCCTACTTCTAGATTTACTGTTTACGCGGCGTCCGTCCACTTTTAAAGTGAGTGTCCCCACCCAGGGGCAATACGTGATAAAGTTAGTAAGAAATTGAGCAATTTGGTGTGAAATGCACAATATGGCATATATGGAACCTGGGGATGTTTGCTTGTCATGATAATACCAAGCCGCCAGATCAGAATTCACTGGGATTTTGCGAATAAACTTTTCTCAAGGACACTTAAACAAAATAGAAGATGCGAATCACAAAATGCACCTTTCACCCAATTATTGTTCTGAAGTTCGAATTGAAATCATGCCACTGAATTCAAAGAAATTGTGCGAGTTCGATGAGTTCCGTTTTTCTGCCCATAACGGACGCGTACCCCCGCTTATATTTCTGACACACATGACTTTAGTTGGTTTGCAAAAACTTGGGGAAAATCCCCGATGGTTGAGCTGAAAGTCAGCACGTTATATTGCTTCAACACGTTGAAACTACGAATTTAGTTTTGAAGGTACTTCTAGAGCCATTGATTCACTTCTGCCAATAACATTTAAAGGACCTAATCCTATTTTCGAATTTGCCAGAATATTTTTTATTTTTTGAACTTGACAAAAACGCGAAATTTAACTCCCGAGATTCCCACCTCCCTCGGGGATTTTCCAAAGCACAATTTTCAATTCAACTCCCCTGTTAGGTCTTCCTAAGGTATTCGTCGACTAGTTTCAAACGTGGCCCTATTATTAAAGCATGGAAATTTGCTATTCAAAGTAAAATGACGAAAACATGAGGTTATATTTGTGGAGGTCATTTTAAGGATTATGCACCCACTCGTTGAAACCATCCCTGGAATCAAAGAGGCGTGCGTTAGAATTTCAGAGTGGTGGTTGGGGTGTGGGGTGTGTGTGGGGGGGGGGGGGGGGGAGGTAATGCTACACTTTATTCCAAGTACCGGTCGAACTAGATACGGATGATATAGTGTACGCACCACATTCACCCGGGAATTTCCGTAACTTGACCCATTTCTGACACACTTTGTTCTGCCACACCTAATGAATTCCGAAGCCTTAACGGAATAAATCGGGGTCTTTGTACTGAATAGAGGTGCTCTGGTTCAAAACATTTTCAAAATGGCGCCGACGGCCATTTTGGACGTAGCCTGTAGCGAAAAATGCCGGGATTCGCGAGGGACATGCGTCCATAGAAGCAAAATATTCGTCAAACCTTACGAACCAGAGGAATAGTCTCGGAATTGAGGTTGGACCAACTATCTTTTAGGCGGTGGCACGCCCTGTACAGCTTCACCTAATAATATCAGTCAAGTGGCGGCTTGCGCGCGGTACTAAAGAGTGAAACTTGAAATGTTCTATGCCTATCATTCACACACCATCATATTTTGACGGCATATTTCACACATTTGAAGCATTCTTTCATTATACCTGCTACTTAAGAAGATATCTTCGGATCATGATTTACTTACGAACTATAGGCAAGTTGCTAATATGAAATTCATTGCCAAACTGATCGAAAAGGCATTATGCATCGCGTCAGGTAATACAGCATGTTGGCGATCACGATCTTGGTGAGAATTGTAATAGCATAAATTTTCCCATTCCACTGAGACAGTCTTTCAAGGTGAAAATGGATGCTAATAAGGCTGTCTACTTGTATGGATTGACTTAAGTGCTGCCTTCTATACCATTGATCATGACAATTTGTTGAAAAGACTTGAAAACCAGTATCACAATACTACTTTGCTGATTAGATCATATCTCACAGACAGAAATGCGTGGGATGGTTAACCATGAAATGTCCAAGCAGCATTTTAAAAAAAAAAAAATTTTTTCGACTACTCTGTTCCTCAGGGCTCCCTTGTAGGCCCCGCAAAGTCATTAGGTATAATCATTCAGTCGGTGACGTTATTAGGGATCATGATGCTAACTTTCTCGTATGCTGACGATTCTCCAAAGATTACAGGTGAATTGTGAGCATGGTCTTTCAAAACTGTGAATTGTTAAGTTTCATTATTTGCTGTATGTCATGCTCTATATTAATTCCGTATTTTAGGTTTTGTTGTAAGTGCTGTGGTTCTATGTTGTTGCCTCTCTGACTACACAAGCCTGGGACACTCTGATAGGGAGGTGCACAAATTCTCCACACACGAAGCCCCTGGACGTAAGAGATCAGTTGGCCTCAACTTGATCTAAAACTGGAGTTTACGTGATGAAGCAGGCAAAATTTAATCCTTTGTTTTCTCCTCTTTGTAGTTGGTTGCTCAGGCTAAACAGGCGTGTTACCGAAGGGGTGAACCCCATTCCAAAACCAGTCCGTCGTGCTGGGCCGCTGACAATTTTTGGAATATTGCACGTAATAATTATTAGTTTTTGGGTGCTTGTATACACACATAATTCAATTCGATACAAACAATCCGGCAAAATATATCAGTTGTTGGATGTTTGGGGCTATTTGTTGGTTAAATTTTTCCTAAACCCATGGCCACACAACTAAATGAAATGACACTTCAGTCGTCTTGAGATTTAAATACAAAAACCGCGTCAATGAAATAATCTTTCCATCTAGTGCGGCATTGCATTAATGGGAAAAAAAGAGTATCTGAGTCACAATGATATCCAGGTGCAACTATTATTTACATTGTCCACCCTAACACATACACATCAATTTGTATCACTACCGATTCGTGTATTTGCAAAGCTGCACCCACAGTATGTGGAAGACGCGGAGGCAGCAGTGCTTTCTATTGTTGGTACTCTTTGTTTTCTTGTGGTTGGCCAAAAAATGCGAGACGATGAATTTAAAGATTACGTAACGATTTACCTCTCTATCTATATAGAACCTCTTGCGTGTTACCGACAAGTGTGATATAAGAATTGTTAAATAAACGAGATAAAAAAATAAATCCTGAAAATATCGGCGTGTAATTCTGGAAATAGTACGCTATGATTCTTAAGAGGTTCTTAATATTGAAATTATTTCAGGCAAACAATGTCAAACACTGAAGAACTCGTAGACCTTTGATTTGCAGTTGTCGAGAAGAAAATGATGGTAAGAAAGCAGTTCTATCTTGAGAAGAAAAACATTTGTCCGTTAACAAATTCACTTGCTCTCATTTAATCACTTAAGTGCCTAAGGAAGGGTTCCAAGAGACCCAAATATGATTTATTTGCAATTTCTTATTCCGCAATTTTCAGGGATTGGTTGGCTTTTAATTGAGCAGATAATTTCATAGAGTGAATGGAGTTCATATCATCTTATAGTTACATGTATATTAGTCCCCAGATTAAAAATAATACTTATTGTAAGCCCCATCCTGGCACACTTGTCTAGGTGTGTGATGACTCTTTACTACTGGAATTTCAAAATCTTTCAATAGGATCTGTGGTTTTCAAAAATCGGACAGTTTGTGCAGAGCTTTCAATGCAATGATCTCATAGTGAAGAATGGGGAATGCACGTTTTAAAAGTGTGTTAACATCATAATGAACACGGGAGATTTAGATTTTAAATATGTTTGTTTAAAAATCACTGAGTTTATTGATACACGCTTGTCGAAGGGGTGAGGGGGTCCTAAACCAAATGGTCCTAACCACTCTTTTCGTAGAGTGGCAATTTCAATTTGGCCATAGGTCAGAGGTCAAATTTTGAATTTTGATTTTTTTATTATAGATGTGGTTCTTACATGACCCACCCCCCCCCCCTCCCATTTAACTTGTGTTAGTTACATGATCAAAATTGTTGGACCCTGGCTGGGGTCACCACATTTAACTTTAAACTTTATTTAAAGGCACCATCAGTGATTCACCACAATGGAAAATCTAAAAAAAAATAACAAAAATATTTTTTTCAATATTTGTTTAGGATCATCCTTGGTAAGGAAAAGCTTGGAAGTGGTACGATAAGACTTAACTATGTCACTGTCATATTAGAGACGGTGGCGGCCAAGCCTCAGTCAATAAAATTCAACAAAAATGTCCAAAAGAAATTACAGCAATTACGAGTGCAAAACAGCCAAACCAATTTGGGTGCTTTGATGTGGGTCGGTCAGGGTGTTACGATGAACTACAACGACCTCGTCCTCGTCGTTTAATACAAAACAAATCAGAATAAACCCTTCCAGTGGAGTTGATCTTCAACTCCAACAATTTTGGAATAAGAAAATATTCTTGACAACATATAACACAATTCAGAATTGTCGTCAAGATTTCGCTTTTACGTGTTAATTTAAAGCATGGCAGAAGTATGAAATTGGGATTTCTTGGCCGCTCTCCCCTGATGTTATGTTAAAGTGCCCTACGGACAATTTAGCTCCTAACAACTAAAAAAACTTTATATTCTGAATAACCCCAGTGTTTTCTCATTCTTGCCGATTCTTCATGAAGAAGTAAATCAGGATTTTTTGTACTCATATTTTACTTTAAGCAATAATAGCACATTTTTGAAGGGCGCCCCCAATTTGCCAAAGTTTACACAGTTTGTTGGTATCTGTCTATTAAACTCTACCTGCGATCGGTGAACTCAAAAGTTGCGTTTGGTGCGTAAAAAGAAGCGATTTGTAAATTGAATTGAGATCCCAGATTGTAGAGCGGGGCTGGAAAACGCCAAATTTCGGTCCGTCCATTATAAATAGTGCCATCTAACGAAAAAAGGAACTCTAACTTCCAGCAGCCCCTTGAAATTTTATCGAAGATCTACGATATTAATTATTCTAATTTTGAAAATTTCCTCCATTGGGACACAGATTCGCTTCTTTAGCGGTTGATTGTTTTAGCGAATGGAAGTTGAACCATTACTCAAAGCTAGCGAGGACATAGCACTTCTGACGCAGTCTACCTAATTTCATGCGTCTGCGCACACAGTGTGCCACGATGGTCAGTAATTGCCATCGTGTATCCCTAAAGTCCCTGGTGTGTGTGAGGCCCATGAATTTGCCGAGCACAGACCAGGAAAAAGGGTTAACAATACACAGGTGTAGTTTACTAGCCAGTACCAGGGCAAACGTGCAAAAATCTTAATTGTTTGGAAATTGGGGGCGCTCTCAAAATATTTTCTATTATTGCGTTAAACCCTCGTCCAACCATGGGTTTTTCTACTACTTTCACGACCTGGGGGTACCATCCCTGATTTTTTCAGTAGGAAGCGACAAACATCATCTTCGTTGGTATCAGTGGTAGATTCATATCTCCTTTCAAAAAAAGTTATAACAAATCATGTTAAAACAATCTGACGTCATAGTGACGTCATAACTAAGAGCTTATCTTTAAGCAAATTGGTAAGCAAATTGCCAAAATCAGGGTTTTCACCGTTTTGGCATTCATACAAGTAAAGTTGGGGCAATGAATGGGTATAACGTAAAGCATTACACATGTTAGTTAACTCTATAAAATAAGACAAATATCAAAAATTGTCAGCATTTGCTTAATACAGTAGCATCATAAGGAAAATAAAATACCATATGGCATTTCCACAGCATCGGAAGGTGGCAACCAACACCCCCACCACCTTCAGACTTTGACGGGAACCCTGACCCCCCCCCCCCACACGAAGGGGCACCACAATTTGTTTTCGCTAAAATGACCACAAAGGATAAACTTACAATTACAAAAAAGCCTTAGATCATATTTCGTTTGAGTTTTTGGGACAGGGGATCATCAGTTAGGGGGGTGGTACCCCCCCCCTAGTTGGACGAGCGATCTTAATGAAAAGTCACTATTTTCCTATTTGTGGTATGTATGTATTTCATCTTTAAGTGTTGAGAATTTTTAAAATATGATCTTTTTTGATCAGAAGGTCTAAACCGACGAACGGTATTTAAAACAAGAGGTAATCGTATAGGGTTGTACATGAAAAACAACCAGTCAAAACGTCCGAAATGTACTCGTTCGCACACGTTTCTCTGCTACCTCGGATTCCTCATGCTTTTCAATCGGAGCTTGATGTCATAATCTGTTCTGGTATTATGTGCTGAAAGCTCCATTAGGGCTGCACCATAACCATTTTTACTTAAATATGCCGCGCGTTAAAAGCAACACAAAAATGGCGAAACAGTACACAATGTATCTTTGTAACGTTATGACGGACTACCGAATCATAGTTCCTTAAAATTTTGGGATGATTTCAGTAGTCTGCCACCGCATCCTTCAACGTGCAATTTATTAATTTAGGCTGCCGATTAATTTGTTGCACGATATAAAGCTTTCCTTGCTTTCCTTTTTAAAAACATGGTCCATTTTATCCCGATATGAGCTCGTTCACGGTCTTATTTGAATTTGGTTTCTCGATCCATGGTCGTTCCCGCAGGTTTTCAACGGGTACTCCGGTTTCTTCATGCCTTTAAATCTAGCTATGTGTGTGATAGTGATTACTTTGGTAGTATGTGTGGCGCCTTTTATGGCTGCCGCACAGCGTCATAACACCTTTACGCGGATATTACGCGAGTTGACGAACTCCAACTTATTAAACCGCGAGTAGAAGAAAGCCAAATTATTGAAAACGCTAATCACTGGTTAAATCGCCGTTTTAAACAGCCGCTAAATAAATGTATTATTCAACGCCTGGTTAACTTTTTAAACGCTGTTTAAATTTTAGCCGGACATCGTTAAACATATCAAAACGTTGTTACGGAAACATGCACCGAGACCTTGAAATCAATCTCTGCGTGGGACTGTGAGCCAATGAAGTTCACGAACAATGGAGTAGCGCTCCGTTGTCGCCAAAAGATATGCGCTGTTACAGTTTTGAAGCTTTGAAGACGAAGCAAATCAGACTTAGACAAAACCACCGAGCATATTACTGTTATCAAGCGAGAAAGGATCAATTGCGCATGTGCACATGGCGGAACTGTCGATGAATCACCGAATTGTAGGTTATTAATGAAAAGTTTGTACGCGTAAAATGAATAACATGTTATTTCATTTAGAGCTGCTGTCAAATGTGCTACCCAGTTCTTTACAGAACAAGAAGGATAAATACAGATCACCAATTTCCAGAGATGTCAAGGAGAGAAACGGGCCTAGGAGAGCAAATAAGGAAAGCTCAGCTTTCGAGTTAATTGAGCTTTAACCTATTTGCAAGCATCCATGATCTTAGGTTGGCGAGATATTGCCGGAAGCTAACGTTGAGCGGCAGAGCTTCCCTCGGTGACTTTTTGGGAGTCAAAACTAGCTAAAGATTGTACCATCAGCATATTATGAAAACATTGAAAGGTGGAGAGGGCAGCAACTGATTGGGAGAGGCCGTGAAAATAGGTGGACCTGCCACTGACCCTTGAGTGACACCTAATTTCAAAGGAAGTCGTTCAGAATCCGCTACTGTTATGATTTCTATGATAACTCCAAGGCACTTTAAAACAAAAACGGAAGATCCCAAACGCTGCTCTAATTCGTTTAACTAAACCATCATGACCAGTTATATATAGTATCAAATGCAGAAGAAGAGATCTACTTTATAGAATAAGTAAGGACGTAACAGTTGAAGGTAAGGTTAGTTTGAAACTATTGTTGATATACTTTTTATTATCAATTATAATAATTTTGCATTGCTTGATTGTACCGTCTTTATATATTATTGAAGACATTTTGTCTAAAGTGTTACAAGCAACAGATGTAAAAATGGTTGAACATTAATCAAGTATTCAATATGCTCGAACAGAAATTAAGGATGTGACGAGGCCTGTGGACTGCCTACGAGGTCATGAAAATGGGAGAAACTACGAGTGTATAATAAACGTTTATCCGTTGTCTTGTGGAGTGTCAGATGAACATGCTTGTGTTTGGGGGTGTATGGAGACAGACGGAGGGGGGTGGACGGTAATTATTATTAGCGATGTAGAACGAACCAAACCGCGTCAGTATACTCATATCCGTAGATGGATTAACTTTTGGTTACTTAAATGGTTATTATGGTACGTTATGGACACTACATAGGACACTAGACAGTTGGTCTCTAACTAAACATACATTACGTCTATGGCATCAAGCGAACTGACAGATTACCCGATATACCACGTAGCAAGCAAGTACCACGGATCAAATCATCCATATAAAACGCTCGATGGGTAGAACATATACTCTGAATACCTCCTGACAAGCACAGTCAAAATGTATATTTCGATAACCTCCATCCCATGGGGATAAAACAACGCCTTCTCTCCCGAGAAACATGTCTCAACGCGTATTTGGTTATGACATGAAATTCTTCACACAGAAATTTAAGTAGCTAGCCCAAGCTATCAAAATCAATATCTGTGATTTTCGTGTCGTACTACGCGTGTTGGTATTCCCTCCCAAAGGGAGTGGTTGCCACCCCCATCCATCAATTTGAATAACCCTGTATCTACCTATACCCCTGGGATGTGTGTTTTTTTGCATGAAAAGGGGCATAAAATGTCAATTGGACCATTACATAAAATAGTTTGGTGTAAGAAAAGGTCGGCTTTTAGCAAGGCGAAAAGAAATGAGGGGTGGTTGATTTAGACGAGGGTTAAATACTTCCATGTTCAAAAGTGTTCAAAAGAAGGTGTTACAAGTGGACGTTCTGAACTAAAACTTTCACATTTACCACTGTACCTTTCTAAAGAAAAAAAAATGTTCGCTAAGGTGCGTGTTCCGTTCGGTTCTTGGGACCCCCTGATTTAACCCGGAAGTAGTATCAATTTTGATACCAGATGAAAAAAAGGCCGATTTTTCTCATTGTGTACTGGAATTGAGCCCGCAAAGCCATTTCATTCCCAAGATATAAACAAAAAAAACCGCCGTTTAGTGGTTAACATCAATATTAGACAACATTATGATAGGGCTTTGCAATCAATGCATTATTGCGTCTACAAACAAAACCGCAATTCTGTTTCCCACGGTATTGATGGGGTGAGGTGCAAGTGCCAGGCTCTCATATCAGTTGAGAACACAAATACACATAAATCGGAACAACACTTTAATGAAACCTTTTGAAAAAATATTGACAAAATGCTAACGGTTTAAAGTTTGTCTTCTTTTATTTGCCCTGTCTACAGGTTCTTCAAAACGGACGTATGACGGATCCGTGAGGACTTTGACCTCGGTGGGAAGACTATAAGAATGGTTTTGGGTATTATGCAGGAGAATGTGGGTTTTCCTGGCAATGACAACATTCATCGTTCACTAATCAAAAAGACTGAATTCTGGTTGAATGACTGATAACGATGGTAATGGTAATTACGACATATGACCACTTTCGCTTGGGGAACGAGGCTGTAAATATACAATTGTAGTTTGGGGGGTGGGGGGCGGTGACATCCTCGCGTTCTGATGGTCAGTGGCAAATCTAGCTAAAATGCAATAGGCCAGCGATCAGATCTTGAGCATTCACAAATGTGGGCGCACCCCTTGGGAGTACAGAATTTTCTGAAATAAACTTTTAAAATTATAAAAATCAGTTCTAAGTGTGTTTTCACGGTCTTATATGTGTACAGTTTGAAAGTGAAGTAAATGTCATTTCAATTTCCCTGAATATCGTTACCAATTGTAACAGGATGTACATCATAATTCATTGACTTCAGCAAATAGTGACCACCGCGTCTGCAGATGACAAATCAAGCAGAGGCTTTGATTCTTTTCGGATCTTTTGACAATGACATTAAAGGCTTCAGGTGTTATCACCGCCCGATTTAGATTGAGCTCTCCTCGTTCACAACAAAATAAACTCGAGCTATACAGTGAATTACAAGGAACTCTGACTGTATATTTCTATTTATTCAAAAAGGCACGAGGACAAAGTAAGTAATGAAAAGATATGTTGTTTGCAAAGATGCAATGATGTGTACATTCATTTGATTGACTTACAGGGATATACAAACATTGCAGTAGTAGGTTAGATAAAGTATCAATT
>JAMKCH010006072.1:0-46604 GCA_023653785.1 Ophioderma brevispina
AGGCAAACCCGAGGAAACCGCGCTGCGAAATTAAGCCTTTGAATTTCGTAGTAATAAATCACATCGTAGCATAATCCAATATAACGGAGTGAAAAAAGGTACTTGTTTGACAAGTATTCCACCTGAGATTACGTACAATGTGGGTGGCTTGTAAAACTGAGCTATCAACGTTATCTTGGCCAATTTTGAATAGAATCTGGTTCCCGTACATTCGGCCAGACTGGGTGTTCTTTGAAACATAGTTTGCACACCTGATCTCGAAGGAAAGGGATAGAGGTGTAGCGAAGAGCCCCTACTGTACCACGCTGGTTATCCAATAATAAATCATTGTACCTTTTCTATCTATCTCAGACACATATGGTCAAACAAGGCCATAAGATTTTAATGGGGGAAAAGTAAAGCGATACATGTTTTTCGCATTGGATCGAATGTTTGCCATTCCCTGATAACTAAAACATAAATGATAAAAGCTCCAAATCAAATGGGGTCGATTGCATAGACTGATCTTATTTTAAAAAGCAAATATACGCATTGGATGATGATGATTGATGAATGCTGATGACGATGATGTGAGGATGACGACATATGATGTGATGATGACGACGTTGACGACGACGCCGGATTGAAGATGACGACGATGACGATGATGATATGATAATGAGGACGATGGTGATGATGATTGACGATGATGATTACGATGATGTGTGATAATAATAATTACATAATAAAACACGATTTTGACGTTTTTAAAACACGGGCATGATCGTCACGTTGAATCGTAGAATTGATTCACAGTATGGCAAGTATTTGGCACAATGAAAGAGCAGAAGAAAACCTGGTTTTTCGTTGAAAAACCTGGGTTTGTCAAACCGAAAAAAACCAGGTTTTTCGATTAAAAACCAGTTTTTCAATCTGAAAAGCAAGGGGTTTTTTTTGATAATAAACCAAGTGTATCGGCCGGAGAAATAAACTGTTTTTCGCTCGAAAAACCAGGTTTTTCAAAAACTTTGCTTATCGGATTTGAAAAACCAGGTTTGTAAATTTGAAAAACCCGGTTTTCAATTCGAAAAGCTAGGTTTTGATAAACCTAGTTTCTCAGCCCGAGAAAATGGTTTTTCGTCGAAAAACTAGGTTTTTCAAAACTTACTATTCAAATTTGATAAACATGGTTTTTCAATCGGAAAACCAGGTTTTTCGATTCAAAAAAGCAGATTTTTGAAAAACTTAGTTATCGGTCGAGAACATGGTTTTCGCGTCGAAAAACTAGTTTTCAAAAACCTAGCTTATAAATTTGATAAACCTGGTTTTTCAAATCGAATAACTAGGTTTATCGATCGAAAAGCAAGGTGTTTGATAACATAGTTTACAAGCCGAAAACCTGGTTTTTCGATTGAAAAACCAGGTTTTTCAAAATCCTGCATATTCAAATTCGAAAAACCAGGTTTTTCATTTGATATGCAGGTTTTTGAAAAACTGGTTTTTCGTCGAAAAAACAGGTTTATCGACTGATAAACTGGTTTATCAAAAAACCTATCTTTCAATCGAAAAACTGGTTTTCAAATCGAAAAACCAGGTTTTTCAAAAACCTGCATATCAAATTGAAAAACCTGGTTTCAAATCGAAAAACTGGTTTATCGATTCGAAAAGCAGGTTTTTTGATTAAACCTCGTTATCATCGAGAAGACCGTCGAAGGAAACCGGGTTTTTCGATCGAAAAACATAGTTTTGCAAATTTGATTATGCAAGGTTTTGTCGAAAAACCGTGTTTTCAATCGAAAAACCAGGTTCTCGCTTTGATAAACTAGGGTTTATCAAAAACTAGCATTTCAAATCGAAAAACTGGTTTTTCAAATCGAATCGAAAAACCAGGTTTTTCAAACACTTGCATATCAAATTGAAAAACATGGTTTTCAAATCGAAAAAACCTGGATTTATCGATTCGAAAAGCAGGTTTTTGTTGTTTTGATAAACTAGTTATCACTCGAGAAACCTGGTTGTCGATCGACAAAAACCTAGTTTTTCAAATTTGATGTGCAAGGTTTTTGAAAAAACCTGGTTTTTTTTCAATCGAAAAACCAGGTTTCTCGACTGATATAAACTAGGTTTATAAAAACTAGCATTTCAAATCGAAAAACCTGGTTTTTCAAATCGACAAAAACCAGGTTTTTCAAAAACCCTTGAATATCAAATTTGAAAAACTGGTTTTTCAATCGAAAAACTTTGTTTATCGATTCGAAAGCTAGGTTTTTTTGAATCACCTAGAGTTATCAGGTCGAGAACCTGGTTTCGATCGAAAAACCATAGTTTTTCAAATTTGATATGCAAGGTTTTTGAAAAAACCTGTTTTTTCAATCGAAAAACCAGGTTCTCGACTGAAAATAAACTAGGTTTCTCTCAAAAAACCTAGCTTTTCGAATCGATAAAACCCAGGTTTTTCGATTTGAAAACCAGTTTTTCAAATTTGATATGCAGGGTTGTTGCAAAAAACTGGTTTTTCGATTTGTGAAAACCAGGTTTTTCGATTGAAAAACCGGTTTTTCGATTTGGAATGATAGGTTTTTGAAAAACATAGTTTATCACCGAGGACCTGGTTTGTCGATTGAAAAACCAGGTTTTGTCAAAAACATTGATATCAAATTTGAAAAACTAGGTTTTTCGATCGAAAAAACCGGTTTTCAAAAAAAACCTTGCATATCATATTTGAAAAACCCGGTTTTTCGATTGAACAAAACCAGGTTTTTCGGCCGATACACTAGGTTTTTCAAAAACCTGCCTTTTCAAACGATAAACCTGGTTTTTCAAATGAAAACACCAGGTTATAGTTCTGTGTAAAAGCTAGGTTTTTGAAAAACCCCGTTTTATCGCTGATATAAAACCTGGTTTTTCGATGGAAAAACCTGGTTTTTCGAAAACTTTGCTTCTCGGATTTGAAAAACAAGGTTTCGATTTGGAAAACACCAGGTTTTGTCGATTGCGAAAAGTAGGTTTTTGATAAACCTAGTTTATCGGTCTAGAAACCTGGTTTTTCGGTCGAAAACTAGGTTTTTCAAAAACCTAGCTTATGCAAAAAAAAAATTTTTTTATAAACTGGTTTTTCAAATCGAAAAAACCATGTTTTTCGATTTGAAAAAGCTAGGTTTTTGAAAAAACCTAGTTATCGTCGAGAACCTGGTTTTTCAGTGAAAAACCTGGTTTTCGGTTTGAAAAAACAAAAAAAAAACCAGGTTTTGGACGAAACAACTAGGTTTTTCTCTTTAATTGTGGAAAATATTGCCATCACCACATGAAACGTTATATAAGAATGTATGTCGTAGTCATCCAGTTGATGAATGAAATCAAGTTGGAAATAAATCAATTACTGGAGCAGCGTAGAGTCGGGATGCTTCGCTTTTGCGTCGTGTGGTTGTGGGTTTGGTTGTTGAATGAAGAGTGAGTAGATTCGTATGTGTGAAGATTAGCACGAAACCTTCCATACAAATTATGAGATTACCACAGGGATTTACAATGTCCCGTCAGTTCATTAAAGCCAAACCTAAGGCACCTCGCTGCCAAATTTCGAGTGCAAATCATCCAAGGCACGCGAAAGGAATACCTACATGCACTGGTTCACCTGAAAATTAAGATATTCGCCAAATGATTCTTTTAATCTCTGGGTGCTTGGGTTGTTCTGAGGAACAGTCTCGACTAAGTTAATTATGCACTTCGTGAAAGCGCCTATAGCGACCACTAAATTAGTGTCGTCCTTTTCAAATTTTGGCATTTTTGACATAAAATTCCGACTTTTACTGTTTTACACGAGGCGGCTTTAGCGCTGTATGATTTTAGCCTTATCAGGAATTTCCAAGGTGATATGATCGAGGTGTTACGGTATATTGCATATGGACAGTATAGTAAGCAATTCTCCTTTTATTGTTTCTATAATCTGCACGCAATAGTTAGTGTATAGATGACTGCCAACTAGAGAAACTTTAACAATCCCACACATTCCCCAGGGATTTGGAAGCTGCACATTTATAAAGCCACGTGACCCCATACAGAAACCTATAGATCCTATATCAACACACAAAACCAGATTTTTTTCGAACAGAAATGTTTTTTGATTTAGTTAATTGGGACATGATCTTAAAAGGTCATGTGGTCTTTAGAATTCTTAAGCATTATGATATGTGTATAGTAACTGTCAAGTATAGTATACTCAGGCGGTGAAGTCATTAATCTCAGCAATTCGGTCAACAGCGACCACTTCTTGACAGGCAACATTTTTTAATGCGCATGCGCAGTATCAATAAAGCTGCTAAAGATAGCGGTGGCTCTTCTATCACTATTAAAAACAATCCACGCGAGCGATCGTCACCAGTTTTCCGCAAAGTCTCGGGGCGTTGTAACCACCAGGCTTCATGCTTGCTCGTTGCAGTGATTGTATGTAAACAATGACATACAGGATCTATTTAAGTTCCAATTTAATCTTGACTTTTCTGATTGTGAGCCTTCACAAATTACTGGAGAGGGTATGGACTATGTAATATCATGTTCATCTGATTTTAGATAAAAATTTGTCAGTATCTTTCTAATATTAGAGATTTTTTGGGAGGCAGTTTAAACAAAACATGGTATCTGGTGATTGCCAGTATTGGGAGATGATGATCAGGTGTTTGTAGTTTTTTGTTGAATGGTCAGAATCCATTGGGGTTCAATTGACTCCGAGTCCAAGTAGGTCTGAGGTCTGGGGAAGTCCGAGTCCATGGCATGGGCCCGGGCCCTTGAGGTTCGAGTCCATGGAACCCGAGTCCGAGTCCACCGAAGCATGAGTCCAAGTATGAGTGATCGGAATCGCCAAGTGAGTCGGACGAGTCCTGCTGTTCTAAACTTCCACATCGAGTGCGTCACGCGTCAAATCTGCAATCGATTGCGTCAAATCGTGTCATACAGGCTAGAAGAAACACTGAGCGGAGTGTTCCAGACAACCAGATGTCGTGTTCACAAGGAAAATGTAGACCGAAAAACAATCAGATGGGGCTATATACACAGGGCACCAGATCCGCATCAATGTTATGTTGGTACTTCGAAGATCCCGGAGTGTGTGAAGTGCGTTGGATGTCTGCACGAGCACATTTGTCTGCGTTACAACATGATTGTTGTGTACCGACATTTAAAAACAAATATATCGCGTACGTGCGTGCACGTCAGTTGGCCCGCACACTGGAATCGCGCGCGTTATTAGGCGTGGACACGTGCGATGCAAATTAGAAACGCGTTAGAAGCGTTCCAATCCGCACTCCCTATATTTCGATCTCAAGTTTGAAGGTGTGACGTCACTGTGCGCGTTAGGTTTTGCACCCTTGAAACGCACGCAGCTGACCTTTTCCATTACAACACGCACGTGGATAGAGACGGCCAACAAACGAAATGCTAAAGCGAATGCACAGTCCCGTCATTACGTATACGTCACCCCAATGACTCAAAGCGAACAGATGTATACGCTTGTGGCGCGTGCAGTGGGCAGTAAAGTAACACTGATACTTCTAATCATGGACACCCATGCAAAGTCAACATTGATCCGCTCGTGTAGATAGCCCCAGTAGTGATGTGTGAGCATATAGGGACATTTTGACAGAAGAAACACTTGTTCATGGGTATATGGTAATACTGAACGTAGGAGCCTATGTTTACTATCCACGCCAATACACAATGTTGATCGTCAAGTTAATCAGTGCAGGCATTGCCTAGCTGCTCCCTTGCCCCCCCAAATACAACAATCGCAACTATGTTGCTGTGCAGAAACACCCGGGTGCCGAAATACCAGACTACCGAAGTTCCCTCCTCTCAAAACTGCCGAAGTACCGGGAAATTCGACAGAGGAGAAGGGAAGTGAAAATAAACGTTGTGCTGTTGATGTGTAGAATACCGTGTTTACTCATTTTTCGTGATTTTTTATGGAACATTAACATAAAACTCATTTATAAAAATCAGACTTTTGCCATTTAGGAACAATCTGTATGTAATAGTAGACGTAGAAGATACGATATTGTAACGCCAATACACCCAAATAGACCCCATGAAGAAGAAATCCCACGTTCGTTTAGCAAGGTAGCGAATCGGAAAAATGTATATACATATGGCTCCCATGCAAGGCCCCTAGTGATTAATGGGGCAACACCGGTTAGGTTTAGAGTTGGGTTTATAGGGCCTATAGGACCCCGGATGTTAAGATTTAGGGTAAGAAAGTAGGTTTGGTTAGGGTTTGCGTATTAGGGTCCGGTGCGTGGTACAATATTGGCATTTCTACCCCGGTTTTCTACTGGAAAAATAAGGGGTATATAATTTTTATTTTTTTCATGATGGGGGGGGGGGTCATGTAAATTTTATATTCAGTTTAAACCAGCAACATATCTGGCATATCAGCAGTAAGCCTCTAAATTCATATGATGTACCTAATTGTGTGTGTGGGAGGGGATGGGTGTGTGGGTTCTACAATAGGCCTATGTTGTAAACTTTACATGGGGTTATTGCAATTTTCCAAAAAACATCTTTCAATTCCTGGACCCCTCCCTTGTAAATAATGAACGGGCCCTAAATCGTACTTTAAAGCTAATCTTTAGCCTGTCGTACGAGCTGAGTCAAATGAACACCTAGTTCGTGTCATCATGTGTCCGTACAGCCAAAGAGAACACACGAACTTATTACATCCAACAACCCGCACGCTGTAATAAGGACCCCTCTGTGCCGAACTACTGCGGATAACCCATGTTTCGGCAAGTAACCCTCCCGTTCGGCAGGGTTATGACCGTTATCCGCATTTTCGGCATGAATTAATTGCCGAAACGCCGGGGTTTCGGACGATACCCCTGCCGTACGCAGGTCATCTGCCGAAAGACCGGGGCCCGTTTCGGTATAGCCCGGTATTTCGGCGCAACAACTACCGGTCGGGCTCGGCAAGGGTGACGAGCTAAATTACTAGTCCATCTCTGTAAAAAAAAATCCACTGCGCTACATTTTCTCTTTCACCATGCAAAACAAACTACTTGTGGTCTGCTGACCGAAGAGATGAAGGCAACGGCAAATTTGAACTAAAAATATTCAAATTTCAAGTGCTTTTTTCTCAAAATTTCTTCATTAAAATCTTTTGTGGATGAGAAAAAGTGCTCAAAATAGCGTTTATAGTATATGCCAAAGGTTGTAGCAGTCTGTTTGGTAGATTAAAGTAATTGATTGGCCAAGTGAGTCGATTTTAGCGGATCATGTCGCCATTGGGTCTAACGTAATTTGCAAAACTCTAAATCCCAACTTCAGTAACCAAACATTAATGGAGCATTCACCGCCTGAGTATACTTAAAAATGTCTGGGATTGTTTAAACCACCCTCTGAGCTGTATCACATGGTGCGTTTAATAAGCGACCTGAAGCAAAGCTCTTATAAGAGCGGGAGCATGGAGCTGGGTCAAACATCATCGTTCATCCCCCACTACAAAAAAGATTTGACACATTTGACAGTTAGAATGGACCCTCTATATCAATGCTAGGTAGGTAGTACTCTCAAATTGTGGGGTCACTTTTTCAATAGGGGTATAGGGCCAAAGTAAGGTTGCACAGGGGTCAATGTTTTAAAATGCTCCAATCAATCTTGTTGAAGTGTACATGCCATATTATCCATCATGGTCATGTCCGTATAGTAATATTCCAAAAATGTATAGTTTGTACCATCTATGACCATTGGTTCTGCAGTTAAAGGATAAAAATGGCTAAAATTGTCAATTTCAGAAGTTGATCCAATTTTGGTAAAAATGAAACAAATTGTTCATCTAGCTTAATGTGTCAAAATAAGAAGTAATTTGTAGCATCTGCAATGCATAGTTATCATGTTATGCGACAAAATAGGTCATAGGGAAACATAATCCAATTGGCATTGGCCTTTTTTACCTTTCTCGCTAGGTAAATATTTAACATTACCAAAACTATACTTTTGGGGAGTCATCTTTCCTCAGGCAATAATTCGTCAAATATAATCAGAGTAACTTTCAATGTTGACCCCTGTACAAATTGAGATTGACCTTTTAGTCATTTTTACCCTATAACTCCAAACCCAATGCTCGTAAGTGGTACAAACTATACATTTTTGGAATCCTTATGACTAGACGGACAATATGGTGATTGGGACATTTTAATTGTTTAACCCAACATTAAACTGGCCCCTATTGAAAAAAGTGACACCACAATTTGAGAGTACTAACTACCCAGTAGTGACTAGAGGGTCCATACTAACCAACAATTGTGTTAAACTTTTTCTCTAGTGGGAGATGAACGAACTCCTTAAATAGGCCCTTACGACATTCTGCTCCTTTTTCTATATCCCCAACGTCCCTAAAGGTTATACACCACTAACCTGGCTGCCATAAGGATCAAAAATCTTGGGTGGACTACTTTCTTGCATGGCATCTGGAAAAAGTGCTCTAAAATGTCTGAAAATGCACTAGTGATATTAAGAAAGTGATGAAATTTCATAATTGACATGGTAGACTGGTATGTTTTCTCAAATAAGTGGTATTTGGACAGTGAATTTGAGGTAATTTACTCCGCGGTCATCATTTTCACATCGATTTGCACATTACTAGCTTTGGCGACTACAGAGAATCTTGGGTTGCCGGTCTGACATCGGTCGAGTTGGGTGATTCGTAACTAAAAAAAATTCTGGTCATCATATGTTCAAAATTTGGTTATTTGGTGATTTTAGCTTGTACTTTGGGGTGATGTTGTTGTATTTCCTCTGTGAGAGTTTTAAATGTGAAAAGAAACATGCTCAAAGTTGCCATTTTTAATCTGGGATTGAATGTTCCAATACGATTTTAACCCAGCACACCTTCTTCAATTTCAACCTTCTATTCTATCTCGCTAAAAGGGTGGCTTGGATTTACTTTTCATTTTCTGCTTACGAATGACAAGAGGAATCATTTGACACCATTTTCAACAACATCTGAGCATTAACCCCAGGATGACCTATATGACTACATGACTACTAGAGAAAATGGTTATTAGACTAAATGATAATTAGACTAAATGGGATTAGCCATTGGAGTAAAATAAAATGACCATTATATCAAGTGGGATTAGACCAAATTGCAAGTCACCCAATGCCTTGTTTTAGGGGAAATTGCCCTAGATCTAAGAAGAACGATAACGCTACCTCCCTTTTTTGCGGTGATCGTCAGATTTTCCTCTAGGCACGTTAAGGATGTACCTGTCTATTATTTAACAAACCACATGGGAAATGAGTGAGTTGCAAATCCAGCGCGAAATCTATTTGGACAGAACAGGTAAAGGTAAAAAATATTTTTGCATATGTGACAAATACAACGCATGTAAAGCTTCTGTTCACTGACCTCTACGCATGGATAGCGGGCTGGTGCACCGTTGAATAGTCGCCAATTGAAACCACAGGAAGTTGCATTTTGCCCTGCGCAATATGGCTTCACTTTATTGCCAAAGTTAAAGGAATTTTGTATAACAATAGAACATGTGTGGAATATGTGCACCAGCAGGTGTATGTATTGTTTCCCGCCATATTGCGAAGGGCAAAAAGCAACTTCCTGTTGTTTCAATCGGCGTCTCAGACCCGCTATCCATGTGTAGAGGTCAGTGCTTCTGTTAGTATTGAATCTTATTATTCTTTTCGTAGGCGCTACTGAGCTGATAATGGGATTAGTATCGTCATGCCATGCTGTTTCTGAAGTAATATTGGTTTTGCAAATTGTAGCTCATTATCAGACGGTTCGGCCTGTCATTTGAGCCTTTTCCGTTGGAATTTTAATATATCTTCGAAGATTATAATATATGCTTACGTCATACACCATGGTTGAGTCTGGTTTGCGAACTATTGAATCGGTAAGTAACGCCATAGTCCTTTGGGAGGTCCGATTGGGTCCATTTTTACTCGCTCATGAAGTTTTATGGCTGAGTTCTTTATATGTAAAGTAGCATTTTATGAACGGCCGGCCATTTCCTTTCAATAAAATAAGTTATTAACATTTGCTGCTCTTTACTAAACACGGTCATACTTTAAAGGTTAATGGTGTTCTTGTATTTTAATTTACTGTATTGTCTCTGTTTGTAAATTAATTGTATAATTTGATTGACATGGAATAACATATGATTATGATATGATATGGTTGTCTTAACTGTAATACTAACTCACACCACAGTATTCTATGGAAAAAATGACCACTTTGGCATTATTTCTATCACATGTAAAAATAAAGGAGAAAATGAGAAGATAGTTAAGCTTACTGCAGCCATTAGTACGGGGGGGTGGGGGGAACTTGTATTCAAAGCTGGTATAAGAGCGTGATAGAAAAAACGCGTGATGAGGTGCCCTCTATCACAACTGATTGTGTTCTACAGCTAAAGGTAGTCAGCAATCCCCAACCATTAACTCGGAAATTGACACATACCAAGTAGTTTTTCCACAAGCCCTACGATGTCCAACATTGTCAAAGGCCTTGGGAAGGTCTAAACCAAACATCTGTTTGGACTCCTTCATGCTTGTTGGTGACGAACATCGTGTGAACAAATTCCAAAGTTTGTGTGTCACATGATCTGCGGTCACGGAATCCAGGTTGCAATGCATAAAGATGTTATTCGAATTGAATTTTCATTAAATTATGAGATGATGTGATCAATAACCTTAGCGGATCATGTGAAATAATTGGCGAATTGGCAAAGATCTACTCTTCCTTTTGTTGTGTAAAGGGGTGGCTACATTAGCATGTTTACATCAAGTGGCACCTTACTCTCAGCGAGAGATTTCCGGAAGATTCTGGTAAGAGGATCAGCGATGATGTCAGCAAGCTACTTGTATTAGACTCTTGGGCCAGCTACTTACCATGCTTCAAAATTCTTTAGTAACTTTTCAACTCAAATGATTGTAATATGAGGGAGGCAGAGATGGGTACGTATGCCACAGGTTGACTGAAACTGAAAATTTGTTTAACGGGTGACAAATGATGGAAACTGTGATGAGAGCCTTGCTGTCACTTGGCATCGGTAGTAGTCTGCCAGTACAATTTGAGTGTTGCAACTTTGCTAAAATCTGATCAATTGTGTTTGATGTAGGTCCAGAATCTTTTCATGCTGTGAATCATTGGGATCGGTTTCTGAGGTGTGATAATGTCTTCCACCGGACGCAGTATTGAAGTCCGAGACTTTGCACATCTTTCTTAAGCTGAGGAACCTACGTTCATCCCCTAGTCTGCCATACTTCTTCCTTGCTCTGAAATATTGTATTTTCTTCTAATTGCCTCGTTAACCCCAGGCCTAATCCATGGCTGTGAATCTCTCCGTTTTGTACGTATGTGTGGGAAAAAGGAGTTGATACCCTCGCTTACACCATCTTTAAACAGACTCCACAATTCTTCTGTATTGGAAGACGATTCAGCTGCTTGGTTCGATCCCCCACTGTGCTAAGTGTTGTGTCACTGGGCAAGATACTTAATCTCATTTGCCTCGTGGCCCAAGTGAAATCTGGGGAGCGGTTATAGGGTATTACAATCTAAGAGTGTAGGGTTGTGCGCTGGCCGGCTGCCGGCCTGATGAATCGAAATGATTGTGACGATTTCCTGAAGGCAGTTGTACTAATAATAGGCAACGGCGCTGGGTATCATGTGGGAAAGGCTCGCTTTATAAATATGCTATGATTATTATCTATTACATGATTGGTGTTCATATTTCATTTATTAAACCTGTTTTTACAAATCAACGGCCACTGTCCACATTTTCACATTCGTTAATTTAATAGGTAGGATCTAGATTATTTTAACATAAACAAAACGCATTAATCACTTTTTTAAAAATCAAACATTAGGTTTATCTTTCCACTGTGTTTAAACATTACAAAAATTACATTTAACATGTTCACATTAATTATATTTTTGAAACTAATTTCCCCAATTTAAAAATTTCTTGTCCATAAACAAATATTACAACATTGCAACCAAATGTTACCTTATCAAAATTAAAAAGAACTAGGGGAAGAACAAAACAATTCTAAAACCCACCGACTATTAAATGCATATGTGTGGGAGCCTCTTACGTGTGCCACGAGTTTTAAGGAAACCAGTCCCATGGAGGGGATCCCGGTCCAAGTGGCTTCCTTATGCAACAAGGGATTGAAAAGACCTTATGCATTTAAACGTTGTGAATACAAGAAACTTAATAAAACTTACGAAAGAACGCTCGCATTTTGATTATTTTTCTATTACAAACAAACATGTATGATTTTTTTCTTAAGCCTTCTTCATACCTGAAGACTTTAAAAGGTAGATATTGTGTCTCTTGTGACCTCGCAAACGCCTACAGCGGTCAAAAGTTATTGATGATTAATGAGAAGTACATTTGTTCTTCATTTAGGTTTAACTTATATATTGACGTGGAATGCAGCCCTCTCATATCTGAGTTTGTCAGTGCCAAATAACTACAGGACATCCCTAGCATCATTACTTAATGCACTCGTGAATGGGCTTGGAACCGCCTTGGGGTATTTGTTGAGTGGATATCTAATAGATGTTTATGGTTCCGTGGTTGCCTTTAAAATCTACGCAATTATTTGGTGCTGAATGGTTGCGCTTTATTCATTGGCGTATCTCTGGTAAGTTCGTGGACGCTTTACTGCATGCAATTTTCTGCGATTTCACATTTGAATCAATGATTCAATCTGAGTCAATAAAATGGTTGTTGATCTTAAAGAGACACTGGCACATTTGGTAAAATAGTGCGCCCTCAAGATATTTCAAAATCGGTATTTTTGCATGGTTGTAAAGCTTTTATAAACAAAAGCCCTCACCTGAAATGATTAAGACCAAATCAGCGTCTTTATGGGTAAACAGAACAATTTTATAATTAATGTCGCCGGCGACATTAATTCAGCAGACGACGAAAATGGCGTTTAACACAAGAAAACGCACGCCGTATGCATGTTTCCCACGCAATGCACCCTGTATGACCGGTCTGTAACCTGTGTGGTTTTAATATCAGTGAGTACGAGTTCATGTAATAGACACATTTGTTCATTAAAGGAGAACCCGTACAACGAATAATATTAAACAATATACACTATAAAATAATTATTGACCACATATCGAGTGGTTTCAAAGAAAAACGGAATTATATAACCCTAACAATGAATTAAAACCGTCTAGCCTGACCATGTGCTATTTAAAAATCGCGCTAGTGTATAACGTGTTATGCGATACGACCGGCACGTTTAGGTCATACATGCCATAGGAAATACACATTATGAAAGCATCATGCGTGAAGATGTATGACGCTACTGTGCCGTCCGTATCGCTTAACACAAATACATATCCCATATACAGTAGCGCGAATTTCAAATAGCGCGTGGTCAGACAAAATGCTTTTAATTCATTTTATGGTTAGTATAATTCTGTTTTCCCATGAAACCACTCCATATGTGTTCAATAATTGTTTTTATAGCGTATATTGTGTAAGTTATTCTTGATATAGGTTCTCCTTTAAAGTTATGGAAAACTTAAAAGTTAGCCTTCAAATTACCTGGATGTCTTTGACCTCTTATTAACCTCCCTATATGTTTTTGAGTATGTTATTTTTATGTGTAAAAGGTATCTCTGTTCTTCCAATGGCCTAGACTATAATTTGAGAGCAATTGAAGAAATTTCATATTTTGTGAAAATGTGCCAGTGCCGCTTTAAATCGCCTTTGAATTGTATTTGTTCATTTGAGCTCAACTGTTCATGTTTTTTTTCAACATGCAAAAAGAGTAACTATTTTAGAGAACTGCAGTATCACTTAAAAAAGAGTGAAATGTCATTATTTCAAAGAGTAAAAATACCTCGTGGTCCTCGGACTGCTAGTGTCACTTGTCGTCGCGGTTTGTGAATGATAGGACTAATGTAGCCCAGCCAATTTTACATTGTCAGCCTATGTTACACCTTGACCTCACGTGACATTTGACCTTGGTATGTGACCTTTGACCTCATCAACAAATGAGGGATCCCGTGTGTTGCACCCATGACTCAGGTTTCGTTGAAATCCATTGAAGTATGGGATATGCGGATATTACAGGCAAATGTTAACCCTTTTTCACAACAGACAACAACAACATCATCATCAACCGACAACAATCCCTATGTGTATTTCCTGCTAAGGCAGACGACACAAAAGTAGAGTGAACTTCATTGTCATTTCACTCATTCATATGGAATTTTAGTTGTGAATTAAACTTCATTCGAATTTCACTCTTTTAAAAAAAATATCGGTTGTTTTCAGAGTGACTCGAACCAAATAAATTGCAGAGTAAATTGAACTTCAATCTAATTTTACTCTTTATCCGAACGAATCATTAACCATTAGGCGATTTTCGCAAAAAAAATACATTTTTAAATGGTAAAATTACACCTAAAAACAACATATCTGATTTTGTTTATCTAACAGAGGTAGCAAAACGAGCTTGCAACTATCGCTTATTATTTTCTGATGATTAGTGTGCTTAACATAGGTAAACGCTTGATATTTTGCAGTGCGTGTTTCAAAGTACCTTGTGAGCCACTTACGATCGTCGTATAGGTAAAGCCTAAAAATGCGTATTTATGCATAAACAGCAGCAAATCAGTGAAGCCGTTAACAAAATACGCGCATTTTGTGCGAATGGATTGACATTGCTAATGGAGTGAAAATGTTCCAGTTTGCCTTCGCGCACTGCGTAAGATGCTTTCCAACGCGTGTGCGCCGCGCAGGACTGATTTATTTTCTCAGTGGGTGATTTATTTTTAATTTTCATGGTAAATTATATTTTTAAAACTACTGTGTATCACTAAATTTCGACAAATTATTTTGTTTTCTGTCGCGTATGAATTAGGTTGCGCTGAATGATGCTTGTCCAATGCACTCGCTCCTTCGGAGCCTGTGCATTAGACGCATCAAAATCTCAGTGCGCTTGCATTGATGATGAATTAAAATGACTACAACAATAAAGTATTTTAAAAGCTGTTATTTTTACCACAAAGATTATTCCTTTGGGCTTATTCATTAAGTTAGTTAAGGTAACATGGTAAGCTTGCAAAAAATGATAGGCCTAAAGGGCGTAATTGCAGGATGCTTAACCCTTTCACACATATTTTTGCTTCTATACTACCGGAGAACTGTGTACAGCTTTGTCAACAAATGGCGCTATTTTTCTTATTATATTAACGCTTTTATGGACCCGGGATATCTTTAAATATGCTAAAAATAGATACTCGTATTTGAAACAAATCTTTTGGTGGTTGATTCTTCATAATCGACCTAGCAGTTTGTAAGATTTTGACATTGATAATTGTGACATTGTGATAATTATGTTTTGTTTTTAAATTAAGATTATTAAAACCCCAAATTTGATGACAAATTTGTACAAAATGTGCGTTAATGTGATAACTTGTCTATATTTGCTCTGTACTGATTTCTGGGGTAAGAAGGTCGAAGCAGTCGATACGCTTTTCCTCCTGGAAATTTTGAACTTTTATTTACCTTTCTGTTTTAAAATTTGAACACGTATGATAACAATAAAAGTAACTCAAATACATTCTTTTTCTTGTCATTTTCAGGGCAATATTTGTGGAGCTAAATATGGAACAGGAACAAGGGAGGAACAAGCAATACTTTACAACACCGAGGAATTGAATTCTGTTGAATTTCAAAACGTTTATCCTCAACTGGACTACGTTGCTTCCACTGAAAAGGCGCCAACACGCTAATAAGCCATCGCATTTAAATTTTTATTACTTACAATAGCGAACTACAACCTTTTTCCACCATTATACTAAGAAATATTATAGTAACATTATTGGGCATGTCAATCGCAAAAGTTGCACATTTTCTTAAAAATTAATAACATGTCGTTCAATTTCTTTCCTTGAATTTCAATACCTGCTATTGTATATCATAGTACATTAACTCCAGCAAATAATGGCGCTATTGACATTCAGTAAATCCGCCCGGCATTCAAAGGACAAATCACTTCACATTCTTTGTTATCTGGGAATTCAAAGCTATTGCTATTGCCCATTAAGTTGAAAAGATTACAGGTGTTATCACCTCCCCGATTGACAGCCTGTCTCAAAAATGGTACAATCAGAAAATAAATTGATTAAAATATGAAATTTCAAAATATATTATTCTTACTTGGCATAATATTGTAATCATTTATATTATTAATATTTTAGAAGAATTTCAAATCTGTTCAAACTTATGTTGAACTTATGTTTAACTAATTCTTTCACCGTTTTTACTCAACCAGAAAAGTGGCACGAACGTGTTTTTGTGATTCGCAGTAAACTAGAATTATCTCTCGATTGAAACAAGCAACTTGGATGAAAAACAAAAAAATGGAAAGCCTGGTCTTTTTCTTTAATGTGATGCACAAAACGACTTACTTATGTTGAGATTTAATATTGAAAAAATAATATCGGTTTTCGATAGTACCATTTTTAACAGGCTGCAGATTGCGATGTCCTCGTGCACGAAAAAATGAACCTCGAGCTGCTACTGTGAATTCAACTACCTTTGACCGTATATTTCATCATCTATTGGAAAATGAAAGAAAGATGAACAAAAGTCACGAAAGAAATATTGTTTGGCAAGCTGTGACCTAACATCTTTGTGCAGAACCAAGACCCGTAACTTATTGTTGAACCTCATTTCTATTCAAATCACCCTGTTTAAAGGGTGTCCAGCGACCTATATGCAAAACATGCAATATGGTACCGTGCATTGCTGAGATTGCTACAAAACCACTTTTTTTAAATAACCTCATTCATGACCGCCAGCTGTTTACCTGTATTTCATATAGGTCGGTGAATACCAATGGTGTTCGATTGCTTCTAACAAATGCGGGAAATTGAATAGACATGGGGTTACGCAGCAAGCTGTGTGTTATGATCCTGCAAAAAGATGTTGGGCCACAGTCTGTTAAACAACTTTTCTTTCGTGAGTTCTGTTCATCTTTGTTTCCTTTTCGAATAAAAGAAATATACGGTCAAAGTTAATTGAGCGCACAGTAGAAGCTCAAGGTTTATTTATTCATGAACGAGGACAGGTATTTTGTGAAAAAAATAGCTAGATCTAACTCGGGGCGGGGATAACACCTGAACCCTTTTCAAATGCATGGGCAGTTACAATAGCTCTGCACGTCTAGATAAAAAAAAATCTGCGGTGCTTTGTCCTCTGCATACCAGGCGACTTAATGAATATTAACAGCGCTATTATTTGTTGGAGTTAGTGTAGTATGATGTACATGCACTAGTCACTAATATTCTGAGAAGGAAATTGAGATGACATTTTATTCATTTGGAAGAAAATGGGTAACTTTTAGACTTGACATACCCCACAGTATTGAAAGGTATAACGTCTGTTGTTTATTTATGCAGAAATCAGTTTTTATTCAAGTATCTTTTAGCCTTTAAAGCGATGGCCTAAGGACGAGTTATCGCATTCTGTGCAATTCCCTCTTAATATATTTAACTCAAGAAAAATAAAACACTTCCAGGTGAATGGAAGAATGGGAAAACATTTATAGTTGCGTCTTCTACTGTAATTAAAGCCAATATCAGCAATATAGAGACTCGGATATAGTGTCACTAAGAAATAAGAAAACTATTCATAGCGTTACATTAAACAAATTTACAATGTTCTCTTAGATTCGAATGATATTCCGTTGTGCAAAAAACTCTGGAAGAACCAATTAATGAAAGAGAAATAGATAATGAGAAATGTATGTATGTATGTATGTATGTATGTATGTATGTATGTATGTATGTATAGATGTATGTATGTACTTATGTATGTATGTATGTATGTAGTAACCAACGAGGGGCAGGGGTTGAAATTTCTATACCGTTTGACGCATTCATCAACCGATGTTACCAGACAAAATTTGACTATTACTTGCCATTGGGCGTGAATGTTATCCAGTGCTTTCGACTAAAGAACTCAAGACTCTATGATTTTCTAGCGGACACTAAGAAATCCAAGCTTACCTACCTCAGATCTCAACCCCTTTAAAATCCACGTATGAGTGGTCAGAAAACCAAAGTTGTTATCATTCCGGAAGATATGGAACTCTCTGATGATACCAGATCTGTTCTTGGAAAAGGGCTTCATTTCATCCCTCTTGAATCTTAGCCTAATCACACCCAGATGTATCGAGATGTTGAAGCCTTTGTCAGGCGCCTCCGATTGAAAGCTTTCTTCCATGATAGCAGTCAAGACTCCACATCTACTGGAGATCAGTTCGAGAGACTATTTCCAATCTTAGATCAGGTCATTGATAAGACCATATATGACATTAACCTCTACATGATCAAACCACGCCCCTTTAAAATCCACGTATGAGCGGTCAGAATACCAAAGTTGTTACCATTCCGGAAGATATAGAACTCTTTGATGATACCAGATCTGTTCTTAGAAAAGGACTTGATTTCATCTCAGCCTAATCGCACCCACGTGTATCAAGATGTTGCAGCCTTTGTCAGACACCTCCGATTGAAAGCTTTCTTCCATTGTAGCAGTCAAGACTCCACACCTACTGGAGATCAGTTCGAGAGACTTCAACCTATTTCTTCTGACTGGACTTCTCCCGGCCAATTCTCCATCTTAGATCAGGTCATTGATAAGACTATTAGAGACATTAACCTTTACTTGATTAAACTATGCACTTGCAAATCCAACAACTTAACCTCTGGAGAATGTAAAGCATTAACTGAACTTTGCTCTAACCCATGTGTTATACTTAAGCCTGTTGACAAACATCACAAAGGCGTTGCTATACTTGTCTGGTCCAAGGATGTATATGTAGCTTAAACCATAAGACAACTTGATGATGCTACTACATACACGATGATATTCTTCGTCCCATTGTGAATTCACTACCATCATATTTTCAAGACTCTTCCCATGCTCTTCGCATATTCAATGGCCAGTACTTTGGGGGAGATCCTGTCCTTTTGTTCCTTGTGTTCATTGTATACTTGCGTACCATATAATGAAGGCTTAGAAGCGATGCAGTTCTACCTTGATCGTCGCTCTGATAAAAGCTTATCTACCGCTACTATTCCTCGCCTTACGGAACTGGTCTTCAAATTAAATATATTTACTTTTGACGGTCAATATTATCTTCAGATCAAAGGCGTTGCCATGGGATCCAAGTTAGGTCCGGGATTCGCATGCATATGTGTCGGGTAATTTGAAGAAAGACTTTTCCATACCTACAATGGCCCCATGCCTAGATTGTACAATCGATACATCGATCATATTGTTGGAGTGAGGTTACATTTATTCAATTTGTTTTCAGGTTCTCACCATCAATGAAATTTACATGGTCGATTTCGGATACTTCGGTGAACTTCTTAGATCTCACTATTTCTGTTTCCCTGGCCACCTCTCCACCTCCATTTATATACTATCATTGACTATCTGCTCTACTCATCTAGCCACCCATCCAATGTAGAGATTCCATTCCTTATGCTAATTTATTTATGCGTATTTTGGCATCTCATTTGTGCCAATCGACTGAGTATTTTTGAAGTTATGTCCTCTTGACCGAACCCACCCCAGGATTTAATACTTGCAGTAAACCCTATAGAGAAGGAGAATTACTCATGCAGAGAAGAAGAGGATTGCACTGATTTCCATTTTAAAAATGGTCTCAAATTGTTAAACCTTTCCATAGGGATTGCGATAAAAATATTCACTTTCTTTTATATTTGGTTATCGAGATACATGATAAACAAGGTCAATGCCGATGACCTCTATGGATCTCCGAATTTTGAGAACATGTTAGACAGTGCAAACTATCTTTGTTGCAGACTGAGTCTTTGTGGAAAGATGAACAACTTGAGTCCATTTTCAAAGAAATCCAAACAATTTTAAAGATTTAATCTTTGGTGATGACCATTAACATTTGACGTATTTTGTCTTATATCCCCATTACCATACGTTGTAAGAAGTACAAACTATACTTTTTAAATCCTTGTGACAGGACGAACACTTTGATTACTCTTTTACAGCAATCCAAACATTTTTCATTTTTGACCCTGTATAATACACCCCCCTGGATTCTGTCGACACTTTCACGAGGGGCACCTCCGCTAAATTGGTTCATTAACCTTCATAGAAGACAAATCCACTGAGAAATGATGCTCTGCTCTTCACGGTCACGGCATTGCTCCATATGACCCAAGAAGTAAACCTTAGCTAGGGCTAAGCCTGTTATGAATGTTTCACACGTTTGTATAATCTTATGCTCTTACACTCCTGGTAGACGTGGCCAAGCTTTTGATTTTTTTCTAATCTTGATTTTGAAAATTTTATAGCCAGATGTGCTTGGTGTCCTAACTTATTCAATATTGAAGATAACGTGTAAAGGTAAACATTCTTTGAAAGGGAACGGGTGGCGCAGCGTATCTTCCCTCGTCTTTCACCAATGAGGTCCCGGGTTCGATCCCCGACAGGGGCTCGTTCTCTGTGGCTTATGTGAATTTGGTTTCTTGATCCATACTCGTTCCCGCAGGTTTTCTCCGGGTACTCCGGTTTCCTTCTGCTTCTAAAATCGAGCTTCTTGGCATAAATCTGTTCTGGTATTATGGTTTCTCTGATGTGCTGAGTGCCTTTCATGGCTGCCACAGCGCCTTGAGCACGTTTACGTGGATATGCCGTGCGTTAAAAATACACATTATATAAAAATACACATTATATATAAGCTGCCAAATGCCAATTCCCCTAAACAATGACAAAATAATCACCAAAACCTTGTCTTCTATATTACATGTATCATGTTTTTCATATGGTAACTACATATTCTACACGATACGGTGGCCCTTCAATTGCACCGAATACATTAATAATTCTTTTACATCATCCAAGGAAAATTTTCCAGTAATGGCTTTTGATGATCTTGGAGATACCTCAGTGAATGAAAGAAATGTACAATTAATGTTTTCTGTAATGAAACAAAAGAAATATACCCCGGGAGGACAAACAAGGTTTTGGTAATTATTGTTTTAAAGATTTGTTGAAAATCTTGATAAAGTTTTTTGATACCTTGCATTGGTCTTTCTCCAAATATATTTGCAGCGTTTTATACACAAAAATACGTTGTTTAAAGGTTTTAAAGACAATGGGCAGGCTGTGGTGGTGGTGCTAAAATTTTCAAGGGGGCCTTAAATCGGTAAAGCCCATGATATACTTCCAGTCGCAGCGAGCGATTGGCGTGCGCAATACCGAATTTTGATCCAAGATCAGATATTATTATATAATATGAAGTTTTCCATCGATATGATATTTTTAATACTGTACAGTATTTTGTGTTTAAATCATTTGAACAGTTGGTCTTTTTTGATACCATGCAGTTAGTTTTGCTACCTGGTTATGGGTGGTAGCTTATTTAGCACTATAGTAATACATGCGATTTTAGAGTCCAGAACGTTTATATGGTTACATAAAATTGCTCAGGCTTGCCTGCCCCCCCCCCCCCCCACTGGTGCTACCAGTAGGTAATGGGGGGGACGTATGCAAAGCGCAAAATTGAAAATGGCCGCGTATACACAGACGACAAAACACATGTTTGTATTGCAGGAGGAAGAAGAATCCTACATAAAAAAGAAGAAAACAATACCACCGGATGTAGCACTAACATGTAAAAAAGCGGTCAAACATTTTCAGAGTGTATCTTGGCGAAAAACACTTGGTTGTCAATGTCACAACTTAGGCAAGGTTTAGCCTTTGAAGTTTTAGTAAGTCGCCCTTGCCGTGCAGAGCCGGGGTAACCAAATTCATTGGCCATGGCAAAGTCATGAAAGTGGAATACGTACCCCATGATTTTACAGGTCAGATGCAATTAATAAAACAATCATAAATGTGCGATGACTTTTTTCGGGTGATATGAGCATATACCGCACTTCGTCAAGAAAATATCGAATTCGCCTTCGGCTCGTTTGATATTTTCTTGTCTCGTGAGGTGTATTGTATCATATCACCCTCAGAGCAATCCATATTATATAATTACGCATTCTCAGTGAGCAGAAATCGTTTGCTGCGACTGGAGTACAGGGGAGTCATAAAAAAACGTGGACCCTGAGTGTGTCGACATTTTGGAATTTTAAATAATTAATCTAACATATGTGCTATCTGCGGAAAGCTTATTTCATTATTATCTTTAATTTGGGGCAGAGATAATTCCAATCGGATCGTATAGGCCGAGCTACAGTCTTTCGAATCAAGAATCTGCAGTGAATAATAGCATGATTTCTTCTGGACACTGATTCCTTCGCTGAACGCCGTTCATTCAGGTGAATCCGTTTGGACAGAGCAGAAGAAGAAAAACCGATCTACTTGATTCAAACGACTGTAGCTCGTTCCATACTAAGCGATGAGAATGATCTTTGCAGTACAGTAGATTAAAGATAATTGAACCCAACGATTTCAGATGATACCAAATAAAGACTGGTCTCCAAAAAAAATGGTTACAATCAGAAAAAAATTGTTAAATATGAAATTTCAAAATAGCATTCTTATTGGCATAATATTAAAGAACAAGATGCAGACTTCCAATGTGTTTGTTTCATCTTTTTGTTTTGTCAAACTAAAAAACTAGAGATATAATCAATTTAGTGCGATATACCCCAAAACCATTTTGTGCCCACTTATGCATGGGCCAGAGTTGTTTCGCGCAGTTTATTTCATGCTGTCTTCAAGCTTACAAAATATTGCAACTTGACCAAAAGAAAACAAACAGCCAATCTAAAGTAACCACAAAGGAAGTCTAGTTTATCGACACAAGTTTAATAGTCAAAATAAAATCAGTGCAATGATAATATCTTTTTTCATAAAATAATAAACAATGCAAATTATTATGCAAACGTCAATGAAAGGAACTCCGCTCCCCTGGAATTTTGTATCTGTTAAAATTCATGCCAGAGGAATGTAATTGCAACAACATATAAACACCCCCCAATCCCACAGAAAATGGTTTTAAAATATTGACACTCCTTTGTGCATTTACTAATTGTTGAAGTCAAGAACAATTGGAATGGAAGAAAATATAAAGGTTGGGTCTTGTTGTAGGAACTTTGCTTTTCAAGATACTTCAAGACTATAAAAAACTCTTTCATCCAGGTTGCTGTACGCTCATGGTTCCCTTCTAAAAAACAACAGTATGTCGAAGGTTATTCACTTGGTCTTAAAGCCAGAACTTACATGATAACTTCCCCATTACATAATGTTTTCGTATGTTTAGAGTTTGTTTGATGAAGTTCATCCTTTTAAAAAAAAAATCATATATGTTCAAATGGGAATAACTTATGTTTAACTAATTCGTTCACCATTTTCACCCAACCAGAAAGTGGCACAAACTCGATCTTTTGTGTTTCGCAGTAAATTAGAGTTACTCTCAATTGAACAAGCAATGAGATGGAAACAAAAAATCGTGAAGCCTGGTCTTCTCTTTAATGTGATGTACAAAACAAATTACTTAGGTGAGCTATAATATTGAAAAAAAATCGGTTTTTGATTGTTACCATTTTTTTTGAGGACAGGCTGTAGTGTTAGGATATAATTACTTAAAAATTAAAAATGGCGGGACACCAATCAGGGGCAAGTTTTTTTTTGACTCGCCCTGTATACATGGGCTTCTAAATGTGACACTTGCCCCTGTGTCGATTTGTGAACACTTCATACATAGCCCCTATTAGATCCTGGGGGATCTTGGGAGCGTATATGGTGTTGATAGGGCTTTATTTGCAAAAGAAGGGATTGAAATTTTCAGCGAATGCCCCCTTTAATCGGACTGGAGGTTTATCTTGACCCAAAACGGTGACTGGCAACGAGGGCACGGTCAATGATTTTTCGATCTGGTTTGTCTGGACAATCACTCCAATCATTTAGCACTAGTTAGCATTTTAAAGAAGGGTTTCCCCCACTTTTGCCAGAAAGAAGGAAAAAAAAGGACGAAGGAAAAAAAACTGGAGGAAACCTCAATGTGTTAATGTTAGTCGACTTAATCGGCTAGAATTAGTGGGCACGTGTACCACCGGTGGCCCATATTTCGAGTTTAGTCTTTTTTTAGTCCTTTTTAGTGAATTGTTTGTAGTTTCCTGAACTGAACTGATCTTGATAGTCCTTTCCACGCCTCATGCACACTACTTTTGGCCTTGGCCACTAAATATTTATTACACTATCAGATGAGGCCGCGAAAGCCTTCAACCACGACCACCATAACCACGGCTACCGTGTTTGGTTCACAAAGTCGTCATTTTATATCCTTTCCCAGCAAGATGGTGTTCCTATTCAAAGGAAATATTGAACAACTTGATTATTTCATATGTTTAAATATCTGAATGTTTGAAATAAATGGGATCATGGTAAGTGAAGTCTTCTATTTACTGCGCATTGCACCCCTCTCTCGCTCTCTCTCTCTCGCTCTCTCTCTCCCTATCTCTCTCTTGCTCTCTCTCTCTCTTTCTCTCTCTCTCCTTCTCTCTCAGTAATTGACATGTGATTATATGCTTGCCTTTATTGAGTATATTGCAGATCGAGTCATTACGTAGAAGACAATTACCACATGTGTAAAAGTTTTAACCCATGTCGGAGTAAAGCCGGTTACACAACAGTTGGATAAAATCTGTACCCTGCATGCATTTGCTAAAAATGGCGTAAAAATTGAACTCGATCACTTTTGTGTAAACGTACAAGTAATTTGCACATTGTTTGGTAAAAATACCCCCTGAATTGAAAAAGATGTACCCACGTACACTATGGTTGTGTAATGTTTACCTCACTGGTAACCGAATTCCCTTTTTATTAGACGTGAGTCTGTAAATTTAAACTTGTAGTCAGTGTGGTTTGTGGTTTGGAGCCAGTGTTTATGATTTAGTCCTACTTCATCGGCAGACGTCTGCAGATGCTAGCCTTTCGAACATGCTTTTCACGCTACGCGTATGTTCATGCATCCCGCGCGCAAAGCATGTTCTAAAGACTATCGTCGGCCAACGTCTGCCAATGAAGTATGAGCCCACCATAGACCTTTCAAATCTTAAGGTGGATCTTCAGACCTAAACTTTATTCAATGTTCCCGAATGATGACATGTTCGTGTCATATACCATATTAAAACCCGTATTGAGAGGCTTCAAAATTTGGAAAATGTTGTTCTTGTTGCCATGGTAACCACGTAGAGCCTCCTATAGACTAAAATTTCAAACAACAGTAACTAAAAAAACCGAACGATCGTATGAACATGAAAATTGGCACGGATATTGAGCACACGTAGATCTAGGGCACTATGAAAGCGGATTTTTTTAAATCATACTTTAAATTTAAATTATGGTACAAAATGTCCTTATTAGACACTTTCTGGCTGCCTTATTAACAATCGGGCTTCATGATGCCCTGCGTATGTACATATACCACCCGAGTTTGGTATTAGTTGTTTTTTTTGTTTTTGTTTTTGGCTTTTTTTGTTTTTGTTTTTGTTTTTAGTTATCGTTGTTTAAGTGTTCAGCCAAACAGAGACGATACTTCTCAATAAGAATCAATCTCAAAGTTCAAGTCTAAAGACCCCACCCCCTTCCTTACAAATGTTTTACATTTCCTGATCTCATTGGAGAGGGCGCGCGCGGCAAGAATGTTTAAAGTATTGACTCCCCGGTATCAAGTAATAAAGTTTAGTCATCGGTGTCAGGCGCGGATCCAGGGAGGGGGCGCGCGCCTCCCGGTAATTCTGCAAATTCTTGCAAAATCAGCCTATTTTGGACAAGGTCTTTCAGCCCCCCCCCCTTTTTTTTTTTTTTTTATTTTTAAAATCGTTTTGTTTAAGTGTTTCAGCCAAACAGAGACGATACTTCTCACTAAGAATCAATCTCAAAGTTCAAGTCTAAAGACCCCACCCCCTTCCTTACAATGTTTTACATTTCCTGATCTCATTTGGAGGGGCGCTCGCGGCAAGATGTTTAAGTATGGCCCCCGTAGTCACGGAATAAAGTTTAGTCATCGGTGTCAGGCGCTGATCCATGGAGGGGGCGCGCGTCCTCCGGTAATTCCTGCAACATTCTTCAAATCAGCCTATTTTGGACAAGGTCTTTCAGCCCCCCCCCCCCGGTAATTTTGACGTTTTCAAATCCTGGATCCGCCCCTGGGTGTGGACACCAAAACGGAAAGATAGCAAAACCGTGCATAACACACGTACCTCGTAGACATAGCACTTAAAAGGGGAACACTATACTCGATTCGCGTTGATACGTTGGCCCCCCTGGAGTTTTGGATCTATTCCAATAAGTCGGAGAGGGGTCAACCTAGCTCTACCGGGACAATGAAAGAATTCAAATGCACGTGCCACACCGGATTATTTGGAGGACACTCCGGTCATTTAACTCACTCACCTGCCACTAAATACAATTTCATTCATGTATGGAAACGCAGTCACTATAGTGTATTTCAGGCCTTAACATTGCTCACAATAACATGATTAAAGGTCCCAGGAAATACACATAGAATTGGTGTGGTTTGTGTCAAGTCTACAAGGAGGGACGAGAAAGCATTCAATATTTGGGTTGGTGATGACATCATTAGTGAAACTATTGATTTTTCAGAGGGTAATAGAAAATTCCAGGTGACTGGTGTGAATCTATTCATGGCACTGACTGAAAATCAATAGTTTCACTAATGATGTCACTTGTAGTGTATTCTTTTTTGTGTCCCTGTTTATTGGAATGGAATGCCCCGTAAAGATTTGGACTAGATTTATCATCTTATTTCCTGGGACCTTTAACAGAAGTCCCTGCGCCTCATTGAATTTTTCACCTCCGCAAGAATGGTACAGGGTCACATATCTGGTGAATTGAGTATATACAGGGTGAGTAAAAAAAAACTTGACCCTGATTGTGTCCGCCATTTTGAATTTGTAAATAATATATGTCTAACATATGTGGTATCTGCGGAAAGCTTATTTATTTGTCTTTAATTTGCTGCAATGATCTTTCCAATCGGTTAAGTATAGGCCGAGCTACAGTCTCTCGAATCAAGAATCTGCAGTGAATAAATAGCCTTATTTTCTTCTGGACACTGATTTCCTTCGCTGAACGATGGCATTTCAATGTAAATCCGTGGACAGAGCAGAAAACCGACTACTTGATTCAAACGACTGTAGCTCGATCTATACCTACCCGATGTGAATGATATTTGCAGTAAATTAAAGATAATGAACCCCGCTTTCAGATGACACCAAATATGTTAGATATATGGTACATGAAAATTCAAAATGGCGGACACAATCAGGGTCAAGTTTTGTTTTGCTCTTCCCTGTAGTAAAGCATATTTCCAGTCCAAACTAAGAATGTACTCTTTCTAATCACTTTAAGGGGGGACATGGCGTCAGTGTGTTTTGAGAGATCAAATTGTAGTTTTCTAAATTTCTGAATTTTCACCACTTTCAGGAGTATTTTACTTTTTATTTGGTGAAAATCGGACATTTCGTTCAAATGTTATGGTTGATCGAAGTGTACAGCATCACACAGAGAACGACAATTTCTTATGTTTCGTATTGTTTTTCAAGCAGCTACATTTACTTTGTTTTTCATTGTTTTTCAAGCAGTAATATTTAAGAGAATTACAAAAATAAATTAATTTGGGGGTAAAAGTGATAATTTACAGATTTGTTTTAATTTAAAAAATAGTATTATTAATAGAAATGATAAATTAAAAAACAAAATTGCAATAATTAATTTAATAATTGATTAGTTAACAATTAAACGCTTCTGGACCTTTAATGGCCTATATCTTTTTTTCCATTTTTCGAAGGTTGCAAACTTCCCCCCCCCCCCATTTATCTCAAAAACGGTTTGACCTATTGACTTCAAATTTGGCACAAAACTAGTTTAGTGTACATACTATGATCCTATGAGAGGATTTTGTATAAAACCCTTTAGTTTTTGAGTTACATTGATTATTGTATGCCACCAGCAGCAAAAGAGAAGTTTGAACGGTCGCCATGGCAACACGGAATATAATTTTGGTAAATGCTCTCATAGGATCACAGATCCTGGCCAGAGTAATTGTTTAAGAAACAAACTATGTTCAAATAACTTAATATTTTTGAGATAAATGGGGGGGGGGCAAAATTGTCCCTAAAAACTCTCTGAGTGTTTTCAAAACACTTGTAAAAACCCATCTGCTTACTTCATAACAGTCATTCTCTCCATTTTGCCATGTATTATCTATTTGCCTTTTTTATAGTTTAAGATTGTGACTTAAGATTATTATTTAAGTCATAATGTGTAGTTTTAGAGGGCATAGAGATTTTTTGGTTATGCACTTAAAGCATCTCATTATTATTATAATTAACACATTGCCCGGGAATTGGATTGAATATCCAATAAGAATTCATGAAAAGTTGTAGCATGACCTTGGATATCAGTATTCATTTTAGCCTAAAAACAGTCATTTCAAAGCTTGATTAGATTATTCTCGGTACACTCTATATAAAATGCCCTCAGACACCCTCTGAACCTCCTATTTATTTTTTATGATTCTTTCAAATTCTTTCATTCGTTTCGACTAAAATGCTATCCTTTAGCAAAATCTGAAGAAAAAATGGAAAACATAGCATCCGGACAACCGCTCGTGTCAAGTTCAAGATTTGGATCAAGTCTAGGCGATGATGCGAGAGAACGATTCAGCGACCGCTGCGCCAAACGAACTTCTACAAATTGTTAGATCATATAAAGCGCGCTACCGCTTAATATAATTAACCTTGGCTGGGTCATTTGTATAGCTTCTACGAAAGCACAGAAAGGTCAACAGAGTCGCCTGGGCCAAAATCTCAAGGTACATTTCATTCTATAATAATTCCTAGGACACGTAGTACAATTTAGGTGTGCATAGATCGAAGTCCATATTAGCGAAAAGTCAGGTGGTTTATAATGACACAATCGTCTTTTGCTGTTGACAGTGGACGGGAAATATGCCACAAGGGAAAAATTACACTCACCAAAATATTTCCCCATCCAATGAACATTGTTCCATTATACAGTTTGCTAGTTCCGATATTCCGTGTTGTTCATCAACTTCACAGTGGGCTATCGGAACCTCGTGCCACAGCGCACTGCTATTTCCGGCGTCTTCCACTGATGACATGCAACTGACCCCGAGCAAGTAATTGAGTTGAATAGATCACACCCATGTATTATGCATGTTGTGACGTCGTAATTAACGTCGTGCCTCGATTTGGTGGTGGTTTCAGAATTCTTTTGACGTGTGTATCGCAAGGGAGTCGCGGTTCCGGCGGCAAACCTAGACTCCTTTATAATATTGTGGAGTGTCCGGTTAAAAAGTTTCTTCGTTGCGTGTTGAGATTTCTGTGTAGAAACTGTGAAATCATCGGCAATCGCAATGTAATAAAACATGAGATTTTAACGTACTTCTTGGGCACTTACAAAGCAAGGATTTTAACATTAGGAAACTACAACTACCAGGGATCTAGGGAAACTCAGGTGTGTGGATTAAAAATTTTTATTTCGATTGAGGAAGAAGGAGAGGAGGAGGATAGGTGATGGGAGTAAACTGTGACTCGAATGTCGGTCTTAGCCCATTTCCAGTCCCTCCCCATATTTAATAATATAGGGACTGGGGAAAAAGCCCTCAGCGTCTGTGGCGAAATTAACTTTGAAAGAAAAAAAATCTAAATTATCAAGTTTGGGATCTTGATTTCATCCTTAAAGGGGGATGGCCCGATTTAAGAATATGAAGTTTGCATCTTAATAGATTGGCCTTCACTCCAAACCCCATCCGATATTTCAATCCGTTTTGATGTGAGAGCTAAAAACGTGATTTTGTAAGCCCCATAGGGTACTTACTGTGTAAAATTAATATTGGTCGACCAAAATGGGGCGCATTTTTGCTCAAAACATCCAAACCAAACATCCTTTGGCTCTAAGATTTCACAGGGTATTTTTATGAGAAAAATAGTAGCTTTCTTTTGATACCAAAATGTTGACCCTTTCGGGAAAAATCTGGTGCTTCTAGGGACGAGGCTATTAGCAATCGGACAATGGACGTTTAATGTATTTGTACTTATTAGAAACATACTCGATTGAAACAAAATCAAGAATCGAATGCATTTAAAGGCTCAAAAATGCCAGCGAAACATCAAACTGTTGCAGAATTCTGCACCTTTCGAAGGGTGACAAATTCGCACCGGGGAGAGAAATCACTTCATTTTTTCGATCAAAACACAAAATTACAGTTTTTAAAGGCACCATTAGCAAGAGAAACAACTCACCATCACTGCTGAATAGTATGTTTTAATTGAATTTTAAATACAACTGTACAATTTAAATTTCTAAAATTTAGAATTTCCTCACCAAATTCCCATAGCGTTATACGGAACCGTGATACCTGTCTAATGTCATATAGCTGTGAGCGTTGTGTGTTCCTATGGGAGTTGCCATTGCTTGGTAAAACTTGTGGACCGTATATATGCCAGCGCTAAATTCAAATTTAGCTGACAAATTTATGGTCTATAGTTTACCATGCATTTATAACGGTACACGACATCCAAATGTCTACCGGGATCGTAATTTTGGACCATCAGGACTTCCAAGAAAAAGGTAAAAAAATCATGTAAATAAATATGGAAAACACTGAAAATGCACATTACCGGTGTAAATATGCACAAGGCAGCTATTAATTTAGCACGCGTTTTATATCATAGCTCCCATGGGTCCACGGAATAGACACGATTTCGTACGTGGAATATTTTGGTAATTCTCTGTCTCCCCATAGCAATTTGCGATGCGACCGGCAGTTTAAGTAGAAGAATATCAATGAAAATCTCTTTTGTTTAGATTAGACGATATTTTTCTTGGTGCAATTGTATACCCGACTCGCAAGGAATTGCACTGCATCTACTAAGTAGCAAACATGGAAGTGTTGTCTTATTTTTTCTTTTTATCAAATGTATATAAATCCTAACGACAGTTTTTGTTTTTCCAGTTTGTTGTAGAAATGGTACACAAATGAAAATCGGTGTTAATGATGAAGATTCAAATTAACCACCGAATGCTTGTCTACAAGGCGTGGTACTTTTTCGCCATAGGTGCAGCATCGATTACACCATTTCTGAGTTTGCATTTCAAACAGTTGGGCATGTCACCTTCACGTATCGGAGTAGCAACTTTTGTCAAGTATCTTTCTGCTGCAATATTTACCCCTGTTGTTGGTTTGGTTATCGATAAATATCGCTGCCCAAAATTGGTCGTAATTTTCCTTGGAACTTTGTGGATCGGCAGCACAGTAATCTTGGGATCCGCTATCCCACAACCAAAAGAAAAAACATGTAAACGGGTCCATAACACCTTCGGCCATGACCAGCAACAGATTGACCAATGTTTATCTAGAAAGAGTGACAAACCAGGAGATGATCATTCCCATCGTCTATCTTTCTTGAACTTACAGAAAGGGAAGGAAATCAAGAAGAACAAGAATATGACACTACCACGTACTGTGCTTCTCTCAACTTTACTCTAGCAGCAGATAGAACTTGGTTATACACGCCAGAGAGTTTACAAACGGTGTTTTATTTGATTCTGTTTTCAAGCACCATAATGGAATTGGCTTTTGTGCCGCTGCATAGCATTGCAGATGCAGAATCTGTGAACACTCTAGAAGATATGGGTTTAGACATTGCTGATTACGGAAAACAACGGGCTTTCGGTTCCCTTGGATGGGGTATTGCGTGAGTAATGTAAAAGATAGCTTTATATTATCAAGACTTTTATTCTATATATTTCATGAGCCATGCATTTATTGTTCATTATATAACATGTTACGGTATTCAATCAATAGACACAAGAAAAAGGGGCCTAGACCACAATACGGTCTTAATTGTATGTCCTTTCAAGTTCAAGTTCAATTTATTCAGCAAATATACACCAAAATACAAGATGAAACATATATAATATAAAATATGCTAGGACTACCGATAGACAAGCCCGGAGGGCTTATTTACGTCGGTAGCCCTTGTTAACTAAGTTACAATAATACGTATAAAAGTTTGATCAATCATATATAATAAATATTAATATGCATCGAATAGGGCAGAAATCGCACTACATCCCGCGCACCCGCCACGCATCACGAACTATAATTTATCAATAGAAAGTGCACGTGATATGAGGCGGTAGCGGAGGGTATAATGCAACCATGCCCGAGCAAGAAAATGTACAACATGATTAGAGAAACTTAATTTTGAGGGCGATGCACATAAAAATATAATACAGATGATACATTGTGATATATAAATAGTTTTGATTAATCAAAAAAGACAACAGCAACAGAGGAAAAGTGGAAGAAACGAAAAGAGAGAATAAGAATCTGATACACAATAGACTTTGCGCAACAATGGAACATACTGGGTTATAAGAGAAAGAAAAAAGAAAGAAAAGGATGAGGAGGGTAAAATAGAGAAGAGGAGGATGAAGTTGAGGGGTGAGCGGTGAGGATATAGAATATAGAGAAGGATATAGGATATAGGAAGGAAGAAATTATTGCTTATAAAGATCAATGAGGTATTGTTTGAGATGTGATTTGAAAAGATTTTTGTTATTAATTGAAATGATTGAATTTGGAAGTTCATTCCAAGTTTTGGCACCATGGTACTGAATATAATGTTTTTCACGAAGTTGAAAAAGATTTCAAGTGTTTTCACCTCCCACCCCCCCCCCCAAAAATCAATTTTGTCTAGTAAAATCATCTCAGAAGGTATGACTTGTAAAGCCTTTATTTTCTTGCTCTATATAGAATTGAATTCATTTGTACTCCTGAATTTACCACAAATGTATACAATAACGTAATAAACATTACCATCATTTTGGATTTAGCAGAATAATATACTTGAAAAAGCCTAAAAATATAACAACGAAACATCAAACATGCATTGGTTTTCGTGGGATTGGTCGCAAGAAGCTTTTGACAAAATACATATTGCGTTTCACAAAATACATATTTTGTTTTGAGATGCAATAAAATGATTTTTGTGCAAGTCTTCTGGTTATAGGTCTCCAGAGTTCAATCCTGCAGCTGTATGACAAATAAAGAAAGAGCCATCAGGAAATTTTAGCCAAATTTGAATCCTGAAAGGGGACAAAACGATACTTATTATTGAGCCTCAGTACACTATTCTCTACACAAAAATGCATGATAGCATTTCTGGAATGGTAGCTGATAACCAGGAAGGGGACTATTAAGGATTACACATGGGTCAAAATTTAAAATGATCCGGCCATGTTGAAAAGTATGCTAACCATAAGGATTTCAAAAAGGTATAGTTTGTACTATCTACAACCCAAAGTTTTGGAATTAAGGTTAAAAACAGCAAAAACATGTCAAAAGGTTAAATTTCAGTTGTACAGCCTGGGTCAAATTTTAAAGTTGCACCGATTTGGATGCAAAATGGTGCATATTTTTGGTGGAGGTCATAGGATTCAAATAAGGAATAGTTTTGAGTGTCTCAAATGCTTAGTTACCAAAGTAGGGGGAAACAAGGTCAAGCCCTATTGAATGCAATGGACGTAGACCTTTGGACCCCCCCCCCCCTTGGGTACTTAAGTGTTAAATCCGTGATGCTTTGCATTGACAGACGTGTAACTCGCAAATCGTCATATGACAAACACGTGACTGCTCCGTTTTTCCACAAAAGGCTTTGCGACATTCGCTAATCCAATATGGCGTACATATGTGAGCGTGATGTGCAGGCAGGATGGTGCAAGAATCCCCAGGTTTTTTTTATTGCATTGATTATTCCGTTATGATACCAATGAACAATTGCAGTCCTCTAGCAGTTCAATACATAGATCCTGGGTTTCCTACCGGAAATCATTTTTTACCGAAATTCCTATCCCACAATGCACCAACGATGTTCCACGTATTCCGCTTGTGTCGTGATTTCAACAAAAGATTAACCCGATATCCATTTCAAATGATCAGCTCTGGCGCTGGTGTCTACCTTCCTTTCTCATAGCTTCTCATTACCTCTATGATGCCGATTAATCTGGTCCTATATTGACCGATGTTTGTTTGTTTAAAAGACCGGTGATTTTTGGAGGATGGATAACAACGACACGTGAGGACGTAAACAAATGTGGTATTATGCTAACTAAGGCTGACTATAGCGCCATGTTTTACGTATTTCTACTCGCAGCAGTTGCAACAATGATCACCATGACCTTTTTCTCGTATTCGGTAAGTTTATTGGCTTTTGATTGATTTAACTCGATCCAAGCCCGGGGACCCAAGGAATCTATGAACCAGCTACCATTTCAGTACAGTAGGAAACGCCAACGACGCATGTAGCCGTTAAAAGGTAAATTTTAAGGGTTTGACTTGGTGAGCGCATGAGCACTCGTGGGTAGAGGAACGAATTTTTTCGCGCGGTTTCATAGCAATTTAATTAATATTAACACAGGAGCATAGGCGAATCCCGAGGGGGGTGGGGGATATATCCCCCCAATATTGATGAGGGGGATGTCAATACAATCATCGTCACCAATGTGAAGCCTGTTCATGTGTTTTTTACCAAAATAACTCCATATTTTGCCATAGTATTACATAATTAGTAAAGTTTCTGCGCGCTTCGCGCGCATTTGTTCGAATTACAATTGCTTAAGGAATTTTGCTCAAATGCAAAATTTTAGCGCGACTTCGCGCGCACATCTGTGTTGTGGATCTTTCAGCAAACCCCCGTTTCATTCATAAATTTTCATCAACCCCATTCCCGATTTTTTTTCAACAACCTCTGTACAATGGCCAGCTACAAGAAAGATTAAATATGAGACTAGATTATTACTATCAATTTATTATTTTATAATAAAAGTTGGCATCTGGCATTATAACATTGGCATATCGGGACAATGAGGTAATGATCGTTCTTTATTAGTATTACGCTGCTGAATTATGCCGCCCATCATGGTTGCAATAGCTTCATACAAAAAAAAAGATGGGGACACAGTTACTCGTGCCCACTATCTGAAGTTTTACCAGTGCTTGTCAGGCCATTGTACCTGCAGTGCTTCGGAGGAAACATCCACACGGCATAAAACTGGTGATAAGGCTTGTTGGACACAAGCACCTTGCGCATAACACTGTCAAAGACTCACACCAGCTCGCAGGCAGAGACTGCGCTCTCGTCGACCTCTGTCCGACAGTCTGCTAAATCTCAAGCTCCCATTTCAACTCTTATGCCACATGGAACACTGCCTGTGAGATATACTCCAAGACCGACCAAACTCCACTATCAACATAGACAGAACTCCCCACATGGTAAGCATCTTACTCGCAAGGATGGGTCCACCTGAACAGGATTAGCAAAGGGAAGTCGGTCGTTAGTCACCTAATGCCACCCGCCCATTACTGCAGCATGCCAAATGTGGCTATCCCTCACAGACTGCGAGAAAATGTATCAATGAGGCCCCTACCTTTCGGCCAACGGTTGATATAGACTTCTCAGACCCCAACCAATCACCAGTGAGCCAGTGCCACGGCCAACATGTTTAGCTACTGCCTCATACGCAAGAAGAAGAATTGACAGAGAGACACACGTAAAACTCATTGCGACATCCGAGCACGGGGTACTAATAGTTTTGCGACATTCCAAGTGTTGATCATTGTCTACAACAGTCATTTTCGTGTTAACATTAATCAATCAACGATATCTTCCGTACCAGCCGAACAAGCTGCCGCAAAAGCGAGATCTTATGTTTTATACCGGAACTACCCATTCATACTTACCAAACGCCATAGAGGGTGTCGAGTTGGCGTAATATACAGCCTGTCTCAAAAAAAATGGTACAATCAGAAAAAAAAAATGGTTAAATATGAATTTCAAAATAAGTTCCTCTTACTGGACATAATGTTATAAAACAAAGACCATGCTTTCAATGGTGTTGTTTCATCTATTTGCTATTGTCAATACATAGATATAATCACTTTAGTGCGATATCCAAATCGATTTGTGCCAATTTTATGCAATGGGCAGTGTTCGATCAGTAGCATGCTGTCTTAAAGCTCACAAAAAATTGCAAAATTGACACAAAAAGGAAAAAAAACACAATGTATTAAATTTAGTATTAAAAGACGGACGTCGTACTGTTATCGACAAAAGTTTTAATAGTCAACTATCAGTTCAATGAAAAAATCTTCTTTTATAAATAACAACAATACAATATTTATTGCGCGTCAATGAAATGGAGCTTTAATTATACAAGATTGGGATATGTTAAATCATGCCAGAAGGAATGTAATTGCAACCAAAATAACACTCCAAATCCAAAGAAATGGTTTTTTAAAATGGCACTATCTTTGTGCATTTACTAATGTTGAAGTCAATAAAAATTCGAAATGGGAAGCCACAGTAACAAAGTGGTGGTAGGAATTTGCGTTTCATGATACTTCAAGACCATAGAAACTCTCTCCTCAAGATTGCGGTTCGCCAGGTTGCTCATGTTCTCATCTGACAACACAGTATGTGGGAATGTTATTCACTTTTATTTTAAAGCCATAAACTCCACCATTATGAAACTGTTTTTCGTATCTTTTAGAGTTTTTTTTATGAATGAAGTTAATCCCTTAAAGAATTTCATATTGTTGAAAGGTGAATAACTTATGTTTAACTAATTCTTTCACGTTTCACTCAACCAGAAAGTGGCACAAACTCGATGCTTGTGTTCCGCAGTAAAACTGGAATTATTCTCGATTGAAATTTAAGCTAATTGAGATGAAACAAAACTCTGGAAAGCCGGGTCTCTCTCTTGAAGTGATATACAAACAACTGACTTCTGTTGAGATATAATATTGGAAAAAAATCGGGTTTTGATTGATACCATTTTTTTTGAGACAGTGCTGTACTGTGATCACAGGGAAGCTAAACGTAACCGTGCAAAAAAGGGGGAAAAGTTGGATATTTTGTTGTTTTTATTATTATTTTAAATTCGTATTATTTTAATGTTTCCCCCCATATATTGAACAGTATGAAATCTGGCCTCGGGAAATGGGGAAAGCTGCATTGAAAAGCAATTCCTATCTCCACTCTGCAACCTTCAAAACCTGACAGTTATATTAGGTGCACATTTATTGGTATGTGTGATGGTACAGTGATTGGTTATATATATTGGCATCTAGGACAGTATTGGTAGTCGCTTCTCTACCATTATAAGTTAGAAGCACACTACAGAAGTAATATTGGAGAAAAGTAACAGACAGGTACCTTCTCGGTGAAGCTAAACTGTTTTCCTGCCACAATAGTGATTTTACTGTTGCATAAATCTTTTCTTTGAAAATAAGCTATTGGCCACCCTGATTTTTACTTGAATCAGACGGGGGCCAAAAATACCCACCTTTTTTCTAAAAGTCACAGACTGACGAAACGGACGAAATGCATAAAAAATGTAATAGCAAAAATGCACGCGTCGCATTTAAATGCTGCAGTGTGCACACCACCAGCGAACAAACTAAGGTTGTTTCTAGATGTTCTTTTGGTTTTTTTTGTTTGGGTTTGTGTTTTTATCGAAAAAACGCTATTTTAATGGGAGGCACGCTCGTTTTACCAACTTCCCGTTTACTCTTGTAAACCCTCCGTAAAATAATAATTCACTATAATTTACTTTTTGAGAAGTCAAACCTCAATTCAATGTGAAATTCCCCGTAACAAAATTATGAAGATGATTGAAGTAAACAAAAAGGAATAAGCATCACCTCAAACAAAAACCAATAAAAACACGTTTGTTTTTTCCATGATATCACATTATGGTTGTAACCAATTTTACTAAATGTACACCAAGTTCGCGTGTGAAATTGACATATTTTTTCGTCAGATATTTTTATTTTTTATCATATCTTAATAAAGTCTTACTAGTTGACTCCCTGATTTTTCAGTGATCTGTACGATGGCCATTTTGAAATTGGAAAAAAATAGAACGGGTATCCCACCTGATCTCTACACACTGGATAGGCCATCGCCCATCGCGATGGAATAGCGAGCCGGTGAATATACAGAAGGTTGCGCAGCGTCCCTTGTGCTCTACCCAAAACATTTACTCGGTTGAACGGGTTTCTATGGGATGATGATACATGTATTGCCTTATAAGTACTTTCTGGCCCCAATATAGGAAAAAATATTCAAAGCATTGTAATTTGTATGGTTATTTTCCCGTTTGCCTGAAATTAATGTGAGTAGAAGTAAACGAAAGTATTTAGGCAATTTTGCGACCGATTAGGGAGGGGTACACGTCGTATAGCCTATACACTGTATGCACTTGCATTGCCACTGTACTAGACTATGTGCTCTAAATGCTATAACTCCATGGGAATACCAGTATGGAGCACTAACACTTCTAGTTAACTATAAATAGTATGAATCGAGACTTTTCGCTGGATACAGTAGAAATGGTACACAATTAGGCCTAAGGGAGCTTGTTGATTTTTACTATTAAAAAGTCCTAGGACGATATTATAAATCCCAAAGGTCAAGGACCAACATTTAAGTTACTTCCATTTTACTTTCCAGTTGATTTAAACAATGATTTCGTGCACTATACTGAACACATAGACTGAAGTGCATTATCTTTTTCAAAAAAAGATTTTTACCGGAGGGGGGGGGGGGGATAATGGGTTTGTTGAGTCCGTTGCTCATTCCAGGGGGTTCTGAAATGACCCCTAAAAGGATAAATACCAATTTTCAGTGAAATAAACCTCTAACAGGAGCTGACAGAGCACATTTTTGGTAAAATACACTCAGTCTAGGTTCAGGTTTATTTATTTAAAAAAAAAAAGGGGACCAATTTGCGTAAAATTATACCCTTGGTGAACTGTTGCTAATACGGTGACTAAAAACTTACCTTTAAATAAGCCAATATACAAAAACTACACCATCGGGGTTTATTTTGCCGATATGTTGAGGTTACATTTTCCTGTTTTTATCTGTGAACAGTTCATAATCACAATGAATTTGAGACCCCAGAAATTATTAATGTGAAAGGGTTCACGCTTAGTGGATTTTGTTGTCAAATGACAGGCAGAAATTTCACTGGACACGATAAAATTCAGCTTGAGTAACGAAATGAGGGTCCACTTGGACCCCATAATTATGAGCCTTGAAAGGCAAAATTTTTTCGAAACTTATGTTCCAAACCTAAAAATGCACATTTATAGACATTTTCTGCTAAATGCAGCATTTCTTATTGTGGAAAACCCACTCCATATGCAATGGCTATTTTAATTTTTTGGTATTGTCTGACGGAAAACCAACTTATTGTTTAACATTGAAATAAGGAAACATGATGCCTCAAAGTTGATCTCCGGGACCAAAACTATTCCCTGGACACTAATTATGAACATTGTAATAATGGGGCCGTGGACCTTCAAGTTAAAAACCTAAAGGAACCCGATTGTGATTGTATAGACCCCTAGAGGTTGTCCCGCATTTGCAGCAATAGTCAGCTCTCTTTTGGAACGGAGTCATTCAGCCTCATTGGTCCCGACCTAATTCAAGACCCCAGGAATTGTATTCCACAATTTTTAAAATAGAGGTGCATGCCTGTAAAAAGAATCACGAGGTCATTCCGAAAGAAAATGAATGCTTATAACTCTCGTCTACCTGAGCAATTTTAACAAAAATTCTAGGGTGGATTTCCTTTTTACTAACATCCGATAACTATAAATTGTTCCACAAGATAGCTTGCGTTTTCTCTTTCAATTATAAGTTATAAGCAACACTACAGAATTAATATGGAGAAAAGTATACAGCCCGGTAATCTCAGTTATAGCGAAACTGTTTCCTGCCACATATAGTGATTTTTATGTTTCATAAATCTTATTCTTTGAAATAAGCTCTTGTCCACCCTTATTTTACTTGAATCAGAATTGCGTGCAAAATAACCCATTTTTACTAAAATGTCACATGACTGAAATAACTGACGAATAATGCATAAAAATTTCATAGCCAAAATTCAACGCGTCGCATTATAAATGCTGCAGCTGTGCACACCACCAGCGAACAACCTAAGGTTGTTTCTGATTTTCCTGAAAAACCTATTTTAATGGGGCACGCTCGCTTTACCAACCTTCCGTTTACACTGTAACCCCTCCGTAAATAATAATTCACATATAGGTCACTTTTTGAAGAATCAAACCTCAATTCGATCTGAAATTCCCGTAACAATTTTGAAGACTGAATTGAAAGTAAACAAAAGGAAATAGCATCACCTCAAACAAAAACCAATAAAACACGTTTTTTTCATGCTATCATTATGGTTGTACCAATTTCTACTAAAATGTAACCAAAGTTCGTCGGGTGGAAATTTGACATATTTTTTCCGTTCAGATCATTTTTTTAATTTTTTATCATATCTTAATTAAAGTCTTATAAGTTGACTCCCTGATTTTTTCAGTGATCTAACGATGGAATTTTTTAAAATTGGAAAATACGACCGGTTATTCCCTGATCTCTACACACGGATAGCAATCTCCACGCGATTGAATAGCGAGCCGATGAATATACCGGAAGTTTGCGCAGCGTCCTTTTGCTCTACCCAAAACATCACTCGGTTTTGCACGGGTTTTCTATGGATGATTATACATGTAGGCCTTATAAGTAATTTTCTGGCCATATCTGAAATGAATCACGCATTTGTAATTTGTATGTGTCTTTTGCCCGTTTTTGCCTGAAATTAACATGTGAGTAGAAGTAAACGAATGTATTTTAGGCAATTTTGCGACCGATTAGTGATGATGGGTACACGTCGTATAGCCTATACCATGTTGCCTTTGCATTGCCACTGATACTAGACGTATGTGCTCTAAAAGCCTATAACTCCATGGGAAAACCAGTATGGAGCACTAATACTTCTAGGTCACTATAAATTAGTATTAATTCATAGACTTTTTCGCTGATACATGTTGAAATGGATCACAATTAGCCTAAGGGATAGCTTGTTATTTTACATTATTAACACAGTCACTAGACTACTATCTTATAACTCCCAAGGTCAACCAAAATTTCATTTGTCCTTCCAATTTGTAAATTTCCAAGTTGGATTTAAACTGATTTTTGTGGGCAGTATGCTGAACCCATAGACTGTCAGTGGCATTATCTTTCTTCCAAGCAAATTTTATACGATGGGGGGGGAGGGGGATTCCTGGGTTTGTTGAAGTACCCGTGCTCATTCCAGGGGTTTCTGAATTTACCCCTAAAATGATAATACATACCTAACTTTTTCAGTGAAAATAACCTCTAACTGGAGTCGACATAGCCATTTTTGGTACAATTACACTCAGTCTAGTTTTCATGTTAATTTATTTGAAAAATAAGGGGACAATTTGCAGTAAATTATACCCCTGTGTGGAGCCTGTTTCTCATCGGACAAAATACCTTTAAATAGCCAATCTACAAAAAATACACACTCGGGGTTTATGTGGCTGATATGTTGAGGTTACATTTCTGTTTTTATCAGTGAACCAGTCATAAATCACAACTGAATTTGGATACCCCCTAAACTTCATTATGTGACAGGGTTCCGCTTATTAGGATTTTTGGTTGTCAAATTGACAGGCCAGAATTTTCACTGACACATAATTCGCTTGAGTACGAAATGATGTCAGTTGGACCCCATAATTATGAGCCTCTGAAAGGCAATTGTTTTCAAAACTACTGTTTCCAAACCTCAACTGCAAAATTTATAGACATTGTTTCTGCTAAATGCAAGCATTCTTTATTGGGAAAACCACCTCACATATTGCATGGCTAGTTTCTACTTTTTGTATTGTCCTGCACAGAAAACCAACTTACTGTTAACATTGAAAATAATGAACATATGCCTAAAATTTGATCTCGACCACAACATATTCCACTGGACAGAGTCATTCTGAACATTTGTAAATATGGGGTCCAGTGACTCAAGTTAAAAACCTAAGGGACCCTGCTGGTGAATTGATATCGCCCTAGATGTGGTTCCGCATTGCACAATAGTCGCTCCTCTTTTGGAACGAGCATTGTATTGGTCCCCGACCTAAATTCAAGACCCCCAGGAATTGTATGCCAAAATTTTTAAAATAGAGGTGCATGCCTTTAAAAAGAGATACGAGGTCATTTCCAGAAAGAAGGAATCTTAATCTCGCGTCTACACTGAGCAATTTTTAACAACAATTCTCGGGGATTTTCCTTTTTCCACATCTATACTATAATTGGTGCCACAGATAGCTTTGCGTTTTCTCTTTCAATGGTATCCAAAGAAGTACCACCATTCCAATATGATCATAAGTTAAGGAAAATTGCAAAATACATATATAGTGGGGTGGGTGGGGTTAGTAATGCGCAAAAAATCTTGAAGGAGGATTACTAATATCTAAATATCTGTGAATGTAGTAGTCAAGCAATTAGGCCTACCCAGAATTGATTGTTGTGAGCTAAAATCTGGAAATATGACATTTTAAAGACTTTTAAAACATTTGAATTCAATTTTGTTCGAACATACCCACCCATACCGAAAATCAAACCCAATAATTGACAAATCTTGAATACGCGCAATTATATCGCCCTAATTCTGTCCTTTTCCAAGTTCCCATCAGTTGTACTTGCACGATCGGGTTCTTGGGTGAGACCAAAAGGGCCGCCGTGCAATTTCCGGTTCCTCACGTTCGAGCGGCGATAACCTAGCCAGGGATAGAGATCCAGTGGGTACCCTTACCGGACTTTGGGTAAGACGTGCCCAGATGGAATTACCAATAATATTAATGAAAAGCTGCAGGGGACCTCGAAATTTCAGAAACTCATTTTGGCCTAACAACGATTCATTTCAAAGTTTGATTGATTGTACTGTTGCCTCTCCTTAAAAATATACGTCACGCACCCCCTGAGCTTCCAAACTTTTTTTTAGATTTTTTGAATGCTTTTCATCGTTTCAAGAAATCTATGCTAACCTTTGGCAAAATCTGCCCAAAAACCCCCAAAATACAATGAAACCATATGGCATCTCTACCAAACATCGTGCCAAGTCAAGATTTGGATCAAGGTCTATAGTCAACTTGGCGCCCTAGTACGAGTCACCCGAGGTAAGTCAGCGCGGATGTAAATTTTTCTTAGTGATAAGCGGAATCATAGGGCAGTCGGACGTAAAACGTGCGATTTTCGGATATAGTTTACATTTGGAGTCTTTGAATTATATTTGATAAATCCTGAGTAATCAGGGAACCTAGTCAAACCAACTGTTTTGACGATATGTGTGTGAAAGTGAGAGCAGGACAGCAGAAGACATATTATACAATTTACTGGAGGTTGGATACGGCTGTGCAGCAGTGAACGCCGGTATAGGCGTTTGTGTGTAATTTGATCTGTGTAGTGAACTTACGAACTCATTACAAGTGCCGGCGGTAAATTCGAATTACCCTGGCATTTGTAAGATTTGTAGGTTCGCTACTCATATACACGATAAGAGGGACCCAGCTTACACAGAAAACGCCTTGAAAAGGGGCCAGGACTTCGGAGAAAAAGGTAAAAACAAATAAGAAAAATAAATAAGAAAAAACAGAATAATCAATGTAATTGCGTAATTATGCACAAAGCACTATCGATGTCCAGGGTATAATCATAACTCCCACTGGTCCAGGGAAGTGATAGAGGTATTGGTTGCATGTTGTACGTACGACATAGGAAACCATCGCAACCAGGCCAAGTGAGAGTAGTGTTAAGTGTTTGAATCAGCTGTTTTTTTAACGATTAGTATTTCCGACACAGCTTAATAACAGCAACATGGATAGTAATTTTTAAATGGGCGCTACGGTGAGTCAAGGATTTATACAAACACAATTCGATATCCCATAGCAATGGGCGAAGTTTCATCACTCTATGTACGGCGGTGCGGAAATGTGTACGGTCAGGGACGATACGAGTGTTCTTGCGTGGTGTAGAAAACATAATCCATTTCCCAGTTTGTGCGCTGGTGGTGTGGCAGCTGTGTCAGTAATATTTAAGTATAGGCCCATGACCTTACTTCCAGTAGCAACCGAGCGAGTGGTACGCAATAACGAATTTTGACCCAAGATCAGTGTTACGCATGCTCACCGGCAGAAATCGCTCGCTGCCACTGGAAGTATGTCATGGGCTTACTGCAGGATGGTAGCGAGAGGGAAGGCCTGAGCAATGTGACAGTTCGAATGAGGAGAGCAATATACTAAATAAAGTAAACAAACGGTAATGCGTACTTTAATTTGTGGGATTTTTTTCGTAGAAAGAACATTGTGGGGTTTTTTAAAGGGCGGTTATTTACTTGACATTGTGGGGTTATTCCCTGAGTTTAATGCGTTACTTTTGTACAATAACGGAATAAAACAGTTTAATTTAGTTTGTATTGAGGTTATTCAGAAAAAGAGTAGAAAGAGGTTTTCTAGTTAGAAATTGGAAGCAATTGCGTTTAATGATTTTCTCTTTAAAATTAATCGTAAAGATTCCCAACTTTGGACTTTGTAAAAAAATTCCGGAAACAATTACTCAATTTTTGTGATGTGATTATGTGAAGCCTATTTGGGATGGATATTTCAGATCCTTCAGGATAAAATGATATTGATTTATCTAGGGTTCGGAAACTTTGATAAGATGTTTGGGGGTTTTAAGGATAACGGTTTCTCACTTATTTATTTTTGTGTGTTAAATATTATATTTATGTGGTAAGTTTCAATGTAAGAAGCCCGCTTTGCAGCTTTTAAAGCTTTTATTAAGGTTAATAGGGAGACCGAATTACTCTTGCTTGAAAAGGGGGAAACTTCAAAGCCATTTTTAGAAAATGGAGGTTCGATTTGTCGATTCTTCCTTTAAGTCTGAAATACGCATGTCTTTTTCCAAAAATTGGTACTATTCATCTGGTGTATATCTCATATGAATCTGGTGTGATTTTTTCTTGCTATTTTTTTGCTGAATATGTTTGTAATGTAAGTGATGTTTGTTTATTGCTACTTGTAATTTGTGAAAACCCAATAAAGACTGAAGAAGAAAAAAAAACTGTATCGGCTGCGGGCGCAATCGAGAGGGCTAGAAATGGTAGTTAGTAAAAAAAACTAACAAAAATGTGTCTTTTAAGAGAAAGTATTACGATATAGTAACGAAAGAGTGCTTTTTTAAAAGTAACTTTTTAGAGATTTTTAGTAGAACCCACACTGTAGCTCTTATTAGTATGTATGTGCCAATTATCATGGCAAAGCCATGACCAAAAGATTAAAGTAAAAGAAACTGTTGCAAAATGACCATGTATAAAAAATAAATATATAACAATAACAGTCAGAGTAGCAATGACCTATCAATCTTTCAAGTTGCACCATTGGGGTCTGAGATTCGTCCAGGAATAAATAAGGACGAACAACATTACAAAAACTCAATGGAAGAAAAAAAAACGACATTGGTGCTCTGATGAACATGAAACAGACCCCTCAACAGATCAAGTTGGACAAATAGATTATGTATATGATATCCAGACCACAACAGCACTACAAAAATGTTCATTTAGCAATGAAAAGGAAAGAAACGAGGCAGTAGTAAGCACAATCATCAAATGAGTGTGAAAAAACATATCATATTTAGAAGAATATTTAACAAAAAATCATCAGATACGTAAAAGAGGTTACTCCATATCTCCACTTAAGCGTGGTGATGCAAACGTGAAAAACAAGAAGCTCAAAGTCACGTGAGATGGCTGAAAAATGACGAAAATGCATGAAAAAAATACTACAGGAAAAAGGCAACGCATTCCATTGTATATTAAGCCGTGTCAGTAAGTTTAACTGCAAGATGGTATCGAAATGAAGTAATGTGACAAGTATTGTATATCTAAAAAAATACAAAGTTGTAATGCAGGGCCAATTACCATGGGAAAATATAATAATGCATGACTTAAAGATTAAAAGAACTTGTTGAAAAATGGCATTGCACAAAATAAATAATAAATTATCGTGAATAACAGTGAGAATGACCTATCAATCTTTCAAACTTCACCATTTATGTCAGTCCATGAATAAGGAAGAACATCAATACAAACTCCAAGGAAGAAAAAAAACACAATGGCGCTCTGATGAAGTATGCATACCGCCATAAACGTGAAGGTACTATGTGTAGACTACTTGACCAATCATGTTAGAGTTCTTCATTACGTGGAGTGTATAACAGTTGAAGCAATGGGAACTCACTTCATCAACATCTATAAGCCACCACCAGCTGAGGCAGACTTCAACTCCCTTCCAGCAGTTCAGCGGAGCTCCTTCGTCTGCGGAAATAATGCGTGGGGATACCCCAACATTGACAAGAATGGCAAAGTGGTTCTTGAATGGATTGAAGTCCACGACCTCCAACTGCTGTTTGATAGTAAGGATCCACCTACTTTCTACTTAAGCCCCGACTTAAGCAGCCATGGGACCTGTCAACGGTCACCAGCGACATCCGATCCCGCTGCACTCAATCTCGGTATCATCGTTCAGTTATGCTTATTTCTGGCACAGCCTATAGATGATGTGACATTTGTTTATGTTTATGG